>JAQIWN010001806.1:0-18563 GCA_034699025.1 Entomobrya cf. arborea Gr-Col-00668
AAAAAAAAGCTTTTACCATGCATGCACACAACACATGCTATTAAAATTTCCAGGATTTGATAATAGCACGAGATCATTTCCCTTGGTTATATGTTATGCATGACTGTGTAGATGGCATAAGTGCCAGATTTGCAAATCTTAAAAAAATACTTTCAGTTCAGTTTAAGTACAATAATTCATTTATTTTTCTTAACATTCATTCAGATTCATTCTCTACATGAATTCTGTCGTTACCTAACTCTAATAATAAAGTTTCATGATTACTTTTCTATTCATAATCAGTCAATGCTAGAGACGACCTCGACCTTCCAGTTTTTTTAATCAATCTCATCATCCTCCTCACAGAATATAATTCTCCTACAACTTTGTTATGGCTATCTTCATTTTTGGCATTTTAAAGTGTTGTACTGATAAAAAAACAATTCGCAGAAATAAAATTGCAACTTGATCCATGACAATTAATATTATGACGACTTGTTTTTATGGGTATGTGCAAAAGGGTTAATTATTTCTTCGGAGAATAGTGATTTTGGTGATGATGGGTGAAACTAATTGATCAACAACATCTCCATAAAGGATAACCCTTTTCGTTTCGGGATTTGCATGCATACAAAAAAATACGTTTTGCATAAGATTAAGATGCCTATTCATAGGTAGAAGTTGTTTCACGTACGTATACTATAAGTCAAATAGTATCTTTATTAATATTCGTACTATTTTCAATGATTTAAATATTGTTTCATGCAAGTCAGGTAGAATTTTCGTCATTGTCATGAACAACAACATCATCTTGTTTTTGTGCTGTCAATAAAGCTTCAAACCTTTTTTATTCTCTTTCTTTCCCCCTTAATAGTTATAAAAATCATCAGCATGATATTTCTTCTAAAGTATAAATAGCAAACTGTCGCTGTGACATTGACAGTTAAGTATGAAGTAATAACAATCATGCGTGCGTGTAGTCGTAAGCAGTCGCCGTCCTCATTAAAAACAGCCAAATGTAATCATCGATGGAATTCACAACACAAAGTGCGTGTGTGTATACTGTGTATCAATGCATTTTTCTCGATGTAAAGTATGTCTTAATCAATGTGAAGGTTGTAGGTCTCATTTACTTTTTTTAGATGGTAAAATAGGAGGAATACAAGTTATGGATGAAGTAAATTTCCGACTCTAAAAATAATTAAATGGTGCGTGCAACAGACGATGTTTAGGTATTTCTTTTCAAAGAGCTTATTCAAAATGTAAAATGAATGTAATCCTTGCTATTGTCTATACTGAACACGAAGAGTAAAAAGGTGTAAGCATGGCCACCTCACTAATTTACGCTTCATTTTTTTTCGCTGTGGACAAAATTAGAAGTTAAAAAAATTTAGCGCTAAAAAAGTGAGAAAACATGTTTTTGTACAATTAAATTTCTCATGGCTACTTTCATAAGTACAAATTTTGGAATTCCAAGGATAAAGCTGAGAAAATAGTCACATATTTTTTTTGAAAGTTTTGATGTAATTAAGCTTGTTCGAATTTATGCTGAATTTGAAGAAACCATCTGTTGCTGAGACGCAAATTAAATTAACAAAGTCTTCAGTCATGCCATATATTTATGTTGTGTAATTTAAGTAATTTTTCCTATATAAATTTTTAAAATTGTAAATAGTACTGTAACTTTGTAGGTTGTTCAGTATGGATGTCTATGTCTACAGCTTGTAGTTAGTATCGATCGTAAAATATCAATTACGCATGATGCCATCACGTTTGTTACGCACACGCACATAAAAATGTCCAACCATTGTTTCCTCCCATAAATGAACTAATTGTGGTTGTATATGAAACGACTTAGTTTTTGTATTTTGTGTAAGTAATATAGTAACTCACTATTTTAATGTTCCATGCAAATGCAACATAGGCCGGTCACTTAAAAATTAAAAACGAACATTGTACAGTTTAACGACTCTTGTCACCCAACAACAGACATTTTTAGTACGGCCTCATCAACTTCCTTTTCCTTTTTGCCACAGTCGTTAACATTAGCTTGTTTGCTGGAAAGCCATATACTAAGAAAATGAAGTAAATTTTTTCGGAATATCGCATCGTCGTCATCGTCATTGTGTAAATAAGACTGTTATACATTCAAAGTTTCATCTTCATCCATTTTGTTCATTGAAAATGCTTAAGAAGATGCTTTTAAGTGACTCAATGAAAAACAATAAAGAGAATTTTGAGATCACATTACGATGTACGATGAAATGAACTCAGAAACAAAACACAGATTTTGATGGCTTGTAAAGCAAGCTTTTATGCAATTTGTACAGCAGCGTTAACATTTTTACGAGGCACGACTCCTCCAAAACTTTATCTTCCTTTTCTAGACTTTACATTGTGATTTTTGATGTAACATTATTATGTTAACTAGCCTCATAACAATATCATCACCACAAGGTTAATCCTGTTAATTTCTGAGAATTTAAAACTGCACGCAAAAAAACAACGACGATCTTGTAAAAACAGACAGACGTTGCAATGCAAGTTAGACGTGTAGACAGATAGAGGTTCAAGGTTAAAACCCCCTGAAGTCATTTGAACTTTTTGTTGAATTGAAAACAGGAAGAAAGACTAAGTTTATTTTGAACATTGTATCGTATTTTAAGCTTTTAATACCATTTCGTACAAGCTTAAGTAAAACATATAAAAAGCCAGAAGAGAGGTCAACAAAGGTCAATATTTTGTTTGTTTATTGAAATAAAAACTATGATCTTTATCATATTATCACGATCGTTTTTTATTACTTGACTTTTTAAAAAAGTGAAAATGAATGGATCATTAAATTGGATAAGAATTGATGGGAAGATCGGGACTGCTATAAAAAAACGGGGAGAAATGCGAGTGTGCACACACAATTGAATAGCAGCAGTTTCTCAATGAGCTATCAGTCTCTATACACACACCACACCATGCGTGCCATTTTTCATAATGATTTGCAAAGGAGTTCTTTAATCTGCTCATTGTCAAATAATGGTAGATTTTATACTCACCACCTCTCCAGATAAAGATCAAACCGAGATATTAAATAAACCAGTTTTTAAATCATCATTTCATGCATATGGTTTACAATAATGTGCCATTTAATAAAAAAAAATTAAAATGTCAAAAGTCACTTGTGCTAGTTTTGATATGATACAAACGGAGCATCATGTACGTTCCAAGAGAATTTTTCTGTTAATGGAATGGCTCCCACGCCAATTTAAACAGAGTACAATGAATAACCATAAAGCGTGGCAACGATAGTATCATTCGAGTCGATTGGGACCAGAATCTCACTTCACCAGTATATTTGCGGTGTAAATGCATTTTTCATTTCAGCTAAACAGTTTTTGCATTGTATCACTTTCAGGTGCATCCTAACACTTTACCTAATAACAGTAGAAAATAGAACGGAAGTGTTATGTCATTCATCGACATCATGGCCAATCAAATAGTTCAAGGGAATTTCCAGAATTATTTATCCATTCGATATGGATAATATACTTTCCATTGATTGATGATACTGTATCTGATTCATCGTTATGTGGAAAGGAAGGAATTATGTCATTCATCAATAATCCCACTTTACATAATCACTCCAATTTCAAATATTTTTAGCGATAATTTCGCTGATTGCATATTACATCATCTTTAACATCCTCCTGTAGACAGTGCCTACGAATATGCTCAGGGTATTGAATATCACAAATGCCTCAATAATGGCCAAAGCCAGATTGTCCAAACGACGTTTCGTCAAATGCAAGCTGATGCCTAAATATGAAATTTAATTAGTTTTTCAAATAATCTGTTTGGTTGGTTGGGTCAGGAGCCTAATAGGAATGTAGTTAGATTTGGTTAGATATTGAATTCACTACGATTAAGTTTTTGAGTGGGATAGGCTATCATTCAAAAGAAGTAGACTTTCAGCCACTGTTTAAAACTTTGGATTTGGAAAGTTATTAACATAGTTTTTTTGCAAATCGTTTCCTTTCTAAATTGCATTATTGGAAAACTGTAGTTATCAGTTACAGATAAATCGTGGTAAAGCATTATCGCAATCAGACTGATATTTTACTCCAAATATGTTTTCTGTGTAAATCAATCCATTCCTTCAGTCCAGCTCAGCTACTTATACAAACCCTTCCCTACAACAGCAACTGTTTTTCTACTATGGCGTCATTGATATTATTATCCCTATCGTCAAAGCCACATCATATTTTTCTTAGAAAAACTGCAGACTGCTTATTTCTAAAATCCCTAATATCAGCAGACATATCAGATTACAATGAGATAATTAAATTGGCGACACACCACACTCACACTATCACCTACTTTTAGTAGGTTGCAAAATATTCCAAATACTTTAGGTATTAAATCATCATTATCTTCATACAATATCACGGGCAGGCATAAATGTCAAATGCAAACTGTCAAAATTTTTGCTACTGTGTACTTTACTGCCTACTGTTAACTATTTATGCGTATTTTGCAATAAAATTATCCCCTCTCCTATCCTCCTCCTTTTCCTAAAATTTCTACTTGCATGACTGCGACTCTGAACTAGGCACAAAAAAACAAATATTTATTTTGGCATTGTAAATTAAAAAATGAAAATGTATTATGTGGATAGGTGTTATAACTTTAACAACAGAAACGCATGTATGCACGCATATGTCATCATTTACCAACTATAGTGATCATTATAATGGATAGAGTTGAAGAGTAGCAAGAATAACAATAACAATAAAAAGTGCAAACAAAGCGTTGTTTGTTTGTTTTTCTAACGATCGAATGAATGAAGTGAGTGGTGAGGTCTGGCTGGGAAGGTGACAACTTTAAATAGGTAGTGTTTTAAAAATACATCTTGAACCCGAAGAAACTGAGAGAGAGAGAGAGCGTCAATGAAATTATATTTAAAACTGTGTCAGCAGTACCGTGTTTGCGCTTTTTAGAATTGTATATGATGTCATCATCCTTATCATCATGATGACTTTTTAGTGAAACAAACCGTTTGAAATTTGAATTTTATGTTGCGCTTGCTATTTAGAGTGACAAATAAAATCACAATAACTCAATACCACCACATTTTTTTACCATTTGGAACTCATCAGCTCAATCTGCCCCAGTGTGTGTGCAAAAAGCTAGATTTGGAATTATAGAAGCCAACCGGCTGTGTGTTGACTGTTAGACTGTTATGTCATTTACACAACTATTAGAAATCGTGTAGGAATCCACGCAAAATTTTATGTACACGAAGCGAACCCGTTCGTTTTTGTTTCTCGTAAAACACCAACACTCAAAAAAATATGATATTTTTTTTAAAGCTTAATGCGTTTATCTACCTAAATATCTTGCCAACCCGCGGGAGTATAATATGTGTGATTGTGTGTGTTTCTATGTTTGCAAATGAGTTTGTTAACTTATTTCGACAGATTTTAAGTTAGCTTTGCTTCCTCGTCTCAATATCATCACCGTTGCCACAAGAACATAATTTGCGTTGCTAAATATACTCCACACTCACAAAAACAGAAAATCTATTCCTCAGGAGTGAAAGAAGAGACAAGCAAGTCAAAAGAAAATATTTAGTTTGTTTACACAGTAATACAATATAATCTATCTGAAATTGAGTTCTTTCTTCTCTTTGGAAAAAATCTAGTCTAAAAATTTAGTAAAGAATGAAGTGAATATATAGACATTCACTAAAAACACATAGACCTGATTACATAATATGCGTAATGATAAAAAAAACATCGAAACCATGCATTTGTAAAAATGTATTTATGCAATGTACAATGCAACAGAAACGGTATGCAATGCACATTGCAGTAAATTAATCCTGAGTCACTTCAATTTTGACTTTGCTTGTTTTTAAAAGACAACCTTTTCAAAGATTTTTTTTTTCTCTCTCTCTCTGTTATTTTAGCAGCGCTACACAATGATGTCCCTATGCATATGCGTCTATAATGCAGTATTTCTAATAATGCAATAGTGCATTTTAATTTGAAGTCTAGTCTATTGCTGACTTTGAAAAAAAATCATTGGCTCTGTTAGTCTGAATTTCGCTGATTGTGTGAGTGAGTAAGCTCATCCTTTTTAAAAAATGATTTACTCTTTTTTCTATTCATTTTTTCAGATAAATAGATAGATAAACGGAGACACGCATTCATTCAAGTCTTTCCATTTGAGAATGCAGTAACAAAGACAGCTCAGAGGGACGAGAGAGAGAGAAAAAAAGAAGAAAACGCTTGAACACATCAAAATACTCACAGTCACTCATAACAACTCACAGATCATCTCATCTCACACTATACTCTACTCGACAAAATCATCATCATTTACAATTTACTCAAAGAAGACGAAAGAACTCACAATATTTTTACTAGTTGCAGTTGGACTTAACAACGCAACGTGCACCTCTCCGTTTATGTCTCTGTCTCTCTCACCTCGCGTCTCTCTCCACTGATGAAGCGCTTCTCTCCACTCCGACTCTACCTCAAAGTACCTTTTTGTGTTCATTGTTCACACAACGTTGTTCATTAACATCATCATTACAGTTTTTTGTGTTCCATAGTCTTCATCATAAAAAAAATCATCATCAATCTCATTTCGTTGTTCGTCTATGACAAAGTGTGGATGAGCTTCCCATGCTCGTTGTTCAAAAAAAATACTAAGTGGTCAGGGGAATCGAGACTGAAATGCAGTTTTTTTATTTACTCTTTCAATCAACAAAGTCAGTAGTGAATTAGTGACCTTAGCCAATGAATTGTGCATTCTGTCCGGTGCGGTTGTGTTAACAGAAGTGCAATTGACAAGTAGCATAAATATATTCCATTGGCACGACATTCTTGTCAATGAATTTTTACAGTTATTATTGCAATTGTTATTAGCACAATGGTCATTATCAGTTAACAATGTTTCCTTACAAGCAATTGTGGTTTAGATGCAACTGCAACGCGACTGTCATTAACAAGATGTGGGTATTGTAAAAAATGAATAATGATTTCATTCACGACAACAATCAAGCTAATCATCGTCAATACATAGTGAAGTAGCAAGCATAAAAATAAAGTACTCTTTAGTCAATTTCCATTCTACAATTTCAACCAAACATGGTCGTTTTGTTAAAGTCCCTTTCCCTTCTTGTCACTACATGTCCTTACGGTGGCGATAATCAAAATCAAAGTAGTCATAAAAATAATCAGTGTGCGCTGATAGAAAAATTAGGCCACTCCACTAGAAGTGGTAATAATAGTGCGTGTTCAGGTTCAGTAACAATGGCAGAAGTAGTCGTTGCACCACCACCACCACCAAAATGTGTTCCTTTTCTGATGACAATGATGAAGGTTGTAGTGTTATCAGTTGTTTGTTTTGTGGTTTTGTTGTCTTTGTCAAGTTTTGGGGGAGGTGGTGGTAGCTTCAGTGTTGAAGCGGTGGAAAGGGGAGTAGTAGGACACCAGCAGCAGTATCAACGGCAATGGTACAATTTGAATGGAAATAGAAATAGTGGCAGAGGCGCACGTGAAAGGCATGCTGTTTCGAGGAGACAACAAAGTAGTAATGGATCTGATGGAAGAGGTGAATCACGAACTTTAGATCAACTTTTGAAGAGATTGGATGGGAGAGATAAAATATCCACGAGTAGTGGACGACGGGAACGACGGGAGGATAATGACAATGATCGGAAACAGGAAGGAAAGAGTAACCCGGAGGTAAGGCAACTAATATTTTATGATAATTTAGCATAATTAATTGATGTAATGAATGAAAAATGCAATGTATAGCAGGATAGTATGATACTTGATTAAGGGAATGTTCATAAATAATGTCCCGTAAATGTCTTTTAAATCAAATTTGTATGTAAGCAAATATCTGATGATAATTTTTAATACAGTCAAAGCTTAACAATGAAAGTTGTAAATGAACGTTTCCTTCTTGCAATATAAATTCTGTGTAACCATGACTGATCTATTACGCTACTTAAAAGTAAAAAAATGGCATGCAAAACAACAAAAACGTGTTCCAGCGAAGATGATTACTCGTTAGTTTTTAGCTAGAATTTTGAGTGAATATGATGGATCACTTGAAAGATGCCAATGCAATGCCAACTAACTCATTTTTTCTTCTTTCTTTAACACATGAAGACACACACCACTTCTCATCTTTTGCATACCAAACCCATTAAATTTAATTGACTTGAAAGACTTGAGTTCTCCCTAATCCTTTATTGCCTTTCGAAGTTGAGTGAGTAGTAGGGAGACACATTTCAATCAGTAGATTTACATGTCCATTACAGTAATATGCCATTTTCGTTATTTACGGGTGCGGGTGTCTGTTTAAACTTCCTTTTTTTATATAACAAACACAGAGGAAGGATGATGACGACGACCACCAGTCAGGAATGATAATGACCCTTCCTGGTTCCGCTGCCGCCACCGCTGAACAACCCCATCGTCACTTTCAACCACGTGGTCCTTATAATCATCAAGTTAAGACCTCTGAAGAAGATGAAATTTCCGATGAAGAAGATGATGACGACTACTACGAATACGAAGATGACGAAAACGGCTCTAACCTGTCCGCTGGCACAAAGAGTGATAGAATGTCCCAATGGGTAAGTTGTTCTAGTTAAATTGCTACAATTGCGGTTAAACTTTCAAAAAAAGTTAAACCAATTCATTTTTTCAGATAGTTCACTCCACTTAGCATTTAACAAAAAAGCATATAGAGAAGTGAGTGTAGATCTAGCTGATCATCTCTTTGATATCACGCTTTGTTCTGATTTTCGGATGCCTTGTAGCATCAAAATCCAATAATAATTACGATAAATAGATAGAGGAAGAAAGGTTAAAGGATAGTAATTACGGGATAATATTGTTTAGGGTAGTAATAATAATTATTAGTTTATTCATCTTTTTTTTATCCGAAGAGTGAATCTACTCTACTGATTGTACATCCGAGGAATGAGTGTTGCATGCATAGCACCTTGTTTTTGCTTTTATTCAATAAAAATGCGTGTGTGCATCCGCATCCCAGAAACGCAGTTTGACTGACTTTCAATTGAATACTCTCTAGTCTGTCTGCTTGTGTCCTTTGTTCACCTTCATCAGCAGATCAGAAGCCGCAAGCTGGGTGGCCAAGCCAAACTAAACTGGCACTGCACTGCACCACCACCGATGGGTCCATTCATGTTAATACTTTTTGGTAAAAAAAAAATGTAGAAATAAAAAAAATCTACTTTTTTATTTCATTCAAACTCAAAAGTAAATGTTCAAAAACTATGTTCGTGATAAGGACTGGAACTGGAAGCTGATCTTTATTATTTTCAGCTTGAATATCTTTGTGTGTGCCATCTGTGCAGGAATAAGGCTTATCCTATAAAATAGGTTGGTATAGAGTGATATCATCAAGAAAAGTAGAGAACAATACAAACAATGATGATTTTTTGGTGGTGGTGGTAGTGTTGTCATTAGTCTTCACATTTTCCGCCTCATAAATTTCTCCTCATCCTTTTTTAGCTTGTTGGACTCCAGCAGTATCGTAACAGAAGCAGCAAAACACATTGTTGTTTTCTCTGGTGACTGGTGACAACTAAAAACGACAAAACTCCAAGTCCGCTTCGCTGCATGTCATGTAGTCATGTGCGTATAAAAACTCTTACGCATAATCTGGTCTATAAAGCTTTTCTGGCTTCCAAAACAGATCATGTTACTCAGAGACACAAGAAAATATGCATCCTTTTTTCTTCCTTGTCCACGCAATTTGATCCAATGCTAAGTTCATTGCCTTCTCATAACATAACAGTCATCCTCCTCAACATCACGGGAGCAACATTTTGCCGCAACGGCATGATCAACGCAGTTCCGGTTTGCATGAATGAATGAACAAAGCAGATGAGCAGACGATGATGACAATTGTGCGTGATACTCACAAAAGACACTAAACTCTTTGTCGCCTCTTCTTCTCCAACAAAGTCTTCCATACCAAGCCATTAAACATTACATCATGGGTCAGGTGTTTCTGTGGGTTTGGGTTAGGTCTGATCTGATCCCATTATAAATTTTGATGATGATTATGATTATTACAGAACATTGTAATCTTCTATCTGCTAAGCTACAGCTGGAATCATAATGTGAGCCAGTGACATTTTTATTTCCATCCTCTTGTTCTACTTTTATATTTCACATCGTAAAGTATATTTTTTACGTACCTGCTTCGTGCTTCCTTCAACAAATCCATTAAAGTAAACCCATTGATTAAATTTTTTGTGGACATGCTTCTAGTAGAAGAACTTGTGTGAGGGATTCTACGTATGAAAAATACAAGAAGTCACTCATAAATAACCAGCCTATTTAGTAGAGATGGTATATTTGAGAGAATCTTCATTTTTATCTTCCTTTTTTTCTCCAGCAGCAGATTTTTTTCTGTCAATATTTTTTTCGTCAATAAGAAGTCAACAAAATTCATTTTTATGCTGGATTATCATCCTCATGGTCATGATTATGATGATCATGAATTTCATAGATGGAAAGTTTTGTAAGCTTCTTCTTCCTCAAGCAATCAGAATCACAATCAGTCATCATCATCATCAGCAGAATCATTTTGTAATATCGTGACTACCTGAGGCATCATCTTTTTGGATATCTAAGTTTTTTTTATGTGTCAGCAAGCAAAAAGGAGTGTATTTATCGCTCATTCATGTTAGCGTATAAAAATGAAATGGAAAAAATGGACATACGGAAAGGATTAATAATAATGGATATTATCGTAGTGAACGCGGCTCTGTTCCTCTACTTTGATTGAAAAAAGAGAAGCGGGTTATCAATCTTGATAGTGTATCACATAACATCTCATGTAGTAAACTGATGGATAATCTGAAGCTGAATGTTCCAAATAATATATAATACGTTTTTTAAATATATTTTTTCTTCCTCTTTTACTGATTACTTGTGTGTTAATACCGCATGTCTTTAATTATGCATTAAGGATCCGTTCTAGACTGGTATGCTTAAGAAGGAGAATTACAAACCAGTAAGAAAATATTTCATCAACAGGTGCATCAAGACTAGACAAATCGCTAAAATCACTTCATCCCCTTCCTTTTTTACCTCTTTGATTAGCGGTGGTTTTTTAAACAAAAAAAAAATGCATGCGAACGAGAAAAAAACTTGTGCAATTTCTGTTGATAAACCAGGTATTCTAGAATAATGTATCGGAATGATCAAAATGATGATTATGCAAATTCAGTTGTTGTAAATTCAAAATATTATTGTGGAAGCCTTGAATGAAAAGTGAATAGGAACTAATGAAGCAAAGGCAAGGAAAAGAAAAAGAATACCAGTCAGCAAAATGTATTGATTAAAATTATTAAAATTCACATATTCAAATGTTTACTGCGAAAAAAATGCAAAAAAGAAAGGGTAATGAAGGAACAATGAACTGATGAATATTTTCCATGATTACACGCACATCCACTTTTTAAGTTTATTACGCAATTTTAATTCCTAATACCCCTTCACACTTCAAAACCAAGTTGTGATATAATATTGCTGAATAATGTGAAGAACTTTTTTCAATACCTGTAGGTTTTTACAGTCATATAAAAGTGAACATAACATGTTAAGTAATGTGCCCATCCTTTGACCAAAAACCAATTTGTCTGACAAAATCAGTGTAAACTCGTGTTATACGTTTTTACGAGTGCTTGTCCTCTTCTTATTTCATTGTAATCATCCGACTGTTGTTGGTGTTGTTGTTAATACACTGAAGAGTTTAAACGCTTCGAGGACCTTCACATTGGCAGTGAAAATGTCAGGCAGTCATAAACAATCGTAACATATTTTTTTGTAACTGTCATTTTTGTACTCATGCAGTTCAGTCATATAAAGCTGACGAATATTTAACACAACAAGTTGCTCACTTTCAATTTCAGTTATTTGTCGCAACACGCAAACTTGAGACAGCAGTGCGATACCCACCCAAGTACAATTGCCACCATCGAACAACAACAATAATAACTTCTGTTTCTTAACTGAAATATTTCATAATAAGGAACCACCTTTAAATTCAAAGAATTATTGCTCTATTCACTGACATCTCGCAACAGTCGTAAGTTGGACCGAGAAATGAAACTGCAAAAAAAATCTTCACTCATTCCGCCGATGCATGCGACGTGACGCGACGCGGTACGGTGTTTAGCTAGTTGATTCAGTGAACACAATGCTTTTTAGTATTCTTTTCTTTTGACAAAATATGCATGTTGTCTTTTTAAAAACTGGCGAGAAACATAAATCTCCATCCAATTCACTTATTGTTCCTTTACATGTCATTACCAATTATACTTGGGATTTTTTTCAAGTACATTACTCTTTTTCGTAATATTCTGGAATCAGCAATTCAGCAATCGAGGTGATCAGCGACTTGTCTTTTATGGGCGTGGTTTTAGTAAGGAAGCAATTGAGCAGAATATTTAAAGAAAGACATACGGTGCCGTACGGTCAATACCATTTTCAGGAATTCGTCTCTTCCTACAGATTATGTAGAATCGACTTTTGACGATAAATCATCAGTCAATTTCCACAAATAAGATGCCTGTCAATTGCCTTGATTTGATTATGAGAAGCTAGTTAGTTAAGAAAATATGAAAATGAAAAGTGAAAATAAAAATTGAACAGCTGCTGGTGCGCTGTTTCGTACCACCCAATTTTTTCATGAGTTTCGATCCATATTTTTATTATTAAATCATGGTGGTATGATGATCCTCACTCAAAAAAATGAATCCTCAAAAATCAATTTATCTGCTGCTTGCACTCGCGCTCGAACACACGCATTATTTACGCACTTCCTTTCATTTCATTCACCTTCATGATCCCAACGTTTCAATTATTTTTGGCCGACTAGCAATAAAGTGCGTAAGTAAATCACTTGATTTACATAATAAGGCCGTAACATTCTTTGCAAAAAAGTGTATTCGAAACTTCTTATTCTAATTTTCGTACATGTTATTTTATTCCTCATAAATGTTCTCGCCACGTGCAGCGCATCACAGCATCGGCAGAATTACATTGGTATCTTCTATCTCATGAGTCATGATTTTCGGTATGAAGCATAATAAGAATCGTAACATGGTGTAATAAATTAAGTTATGCAAAAAAATAATAACATACCCAACTTCACTTTTCCTACCCTGATTTAATACCTCATTGGCAAATTTTTTCAAGTAAAAATGTGAAACAAGCAGACATGTTGTTAGAAGCCTTCGTCGTAATGATGATGATGATCATGATGAGGACTACGAATGCACCTGTTGTAGTGGTGGAGGTGACGGCGATGTTGCTTGTTTGGTTCAGAAGATACGTCCCATCATCGCAGGTGTCAAAACATGTTCACAATTTGGGACAATATTTTTCTTGCACAGAAGCACAACTACTTAGGTTTTAAATGATGGAGGCTTGTACTTGTGATTTGAATGAATGGTACAAACTTTACTATATTTTTCTGTGCCTATCTTGTTGATTATCATAAATGAATTGAAACATGCGTGCAAAATAAATAAGTAAATACTCAAGCTTTATTAGCAAGCCAAGGAAAAAATATTAAAATTGTTGGTAAAAGTGAAGTTGAATCATGATGATGATGATTGATGAGGTCATGGCAGGTCACCCAACAATATTATCATCCAAAGTGTGATTTTTAAGTTAAAAAGGAAGGTTTTTTCGCAACATATTAAAAAAATATTTTTATGAAGGGAAAATAGTCTTGATGATGATGATGATGAATTGCGAGAGGGTGCGAAACTGTGCACGCCTTCAATTTGCTTAATATTAAATATTATGTAAAATATATGTATATTTAATACATATTTTTTTTACGTGTATACATATAAATGTGCGTGCCTTATAGACAAAAAAGTGCGTAAATGATGCCGATGCGTAAATATATATGGACACTCCCCAAAAAATGTGCATAAAAGGGATTTGTAATGATCATCTTTAAATGTTGCATGTACGCACTATTTAGCACGCAGGCAGATGAAGAACAAGAGATTGTTTTTGCTATTATTATTCTATATTTTTGTAATCAAATCAAATTTAATAACGATAAATAATCATGAGTTTTGTTGCCACTTGTACTGCTACAACTATAGCAACAGCAACAACAACATGACTACTCTACTAACTGCTGCAAGAGATAAGTAGATAGAGAGATGAAGGATGCCCGAGGAGCGAAAAAAAATAATGCGTGTAAAGTTGACAATGACTGAGTGCCTCTCTGCCCCTGCGTCTGAGGGAGAAAAGAGATGAAGATTGTTGTCTAGTAGATATATTTGTTGTATAGGTGACCATTTAATAAATATACAGATATACATGCACGCACTAGGGACGCACTATTGTGCGTTTGTTGTGAATGAATAGCCATATTCACTCAATCAAAATAAGTAAGTTAGGCTTGGCATGTAAAACAAACCCATTAATGAATAATAAATAAAAATTATGGACGGACAAGAAGAGAGATTATATTGTATAAAAAATTTGCATTTGTACACGTGCACCACTTTTCTATTGTTGCATGTGAGTGAGAATTAACAATTTATTGCTGTTTAGCTGCCGAGAGATTTTTAGCTACTAAGCTTTGATGAGCGTGAATAAAGAGGAAGCCAAGTAAGTCAGTGTGTATTTTGAGTGTAACTAATGTTAATATACGTACCAATTATGTTATCAAATGTACTAATAAGGGATCTAACCTCTAGACAGATTATTGAAGTGCGTACGTATTTCGACCAATCTTACGTAAATGATGGCTATAAAACTTGCTAAAAAAATGTAATGCAATGAAAGTGCACGCATTTTTCTTTTCGTTTTTATTTCACATTATTCTTCCGTCTTTTATTAAAAACTACTTTATATGCTAATTGTATTCTTTTTATTTTTATATTCCACTGACCAAATGGATTATGTACTGATTTTACAATAGAGATAACAAATACATGAAAGATGTGAAGTGCTTGGTCCACCCCAATGCGTTGTCAATCTCATCATTTCACATATTAATGTCTTAATTTTCCTTTTATTATCAAGATTGCTGATTGTGAGTTATTTTGCATTTTACTGCTCACACTCACTACTTCCATCATCACTCTATATGCCATTTTTTTTAAAAACCACACACCCCCGCAAGCAGGAAAAAGAACTTAAATATTTTAATTTAGTTTGCAAAGTTTATTAAAAAATTGGATTTTATGGTTAATTTTCTCGTTTAGAAATTAAACGCTTCATCTCCTTCACACTATTTTGAAGAGTTTCTGTGTATATTCGTCAGTCATCAAAGAAATGAATGTTGCTTTTTTAGTTTTCCATTTCTATTCCCAATAGGCTTGGCTTTTAGAGTTTTCTAGTTGACTCTGCCCATTCATCTTACTGCTCATCTGACATGACTTGGCTGAGCAAAAATGTCTGAAAAGACCAAGTGCCTTGTTGACTCCATGCAAGCTCATCTGCAATTTTTCACTGATCTCTCTCTCTCTCTCTCTCTCTCTCTCTTCCTTCTCATCTCAAAGAAAGCCAGACCACGCTGACATTTTTACAAAACGTGTTAACTTATCTTAAGCAAAGGCAGGTAGGTTTTTAGATTAGTATTCTCTTCTGGGATTTTGGATATGCAATCTTTATCCTCATCATCATCATCGTCATCTTTTACTCATCTCACATGTTATTTCAGCTGCACCCTATCTCGTCGTCTTAAATAGCAGTATTGTTTTTGTTGTTTTAGCAATTTCTTCTTTTTTCACAAGTGGCGTGGTAGTTGTAACTGGTGACGCTGACAATGACGACGACGACGGTATGACAAGAAGGATATACATTTTGACGACGTCTCATACAGACAATCATGCTCAAAAAAAATCTTTCCATCTACAAATCTCCCATGTAATTCATTTGACTAGACAAGCAAAAACCAAACTGTTTGTTTATCCCATTCGTCTCAACAAGTCTTGTATCATCCGTCGTCTGTATGTCATTTTTTTCTGCTGGAGTAAATTCAAAGAAAAAACATTTCGCAATCTCTATTTTCTCCTCTGCAAGACATGATAAAAGCTTGTTTCTCTGCTTGGCCAGAAAAAATCACAAGATGAAAACCCCAAAAAGGAGGCTTGGCTTATTGCTCTTTGTCTCTTTTCCATTTAAAATGCAACTCACAGCCACGCACCAGCAATACCAATTGCAAACCAGGTAGAATAGATACAAAATGCAAACATGGCTAAATAATGTTATCCTATTTTTCTGCATCACTAATTTTTATCAGCCTTCACAGGAAAAAAATTACAGAGCGGATATCTTGATCCATATCAGGAATTCACAAAAAGGCTGCTGACAATTCCCCATCCATTTTTCTTCAACTTGACAAGCCAAACCTCATAGAGAACTTGCAAAGCAGCAAAAAAAAAGTTTCATGGTATCATCGGAAGGCTTACTGGACTTTCAGTAACTTTTGACAATTTGCACTCCTTCCTTTTAAAATCATGCTTTAAAAAAATATACCACCATAATTATTGCTTCTTCACGGAAGAAAAAAAAACTAGTATCTTTCTTTGTTACAATCCATGCAATTTTTTTGTCTTTACTTGTGCCGCGATTAGAAGAATGATCATCATGTTGGATCTCTCACGTTCTCCCTTTCTCTCTCTGTCGAATATACATGGCGGTTGTAAATTACACCGTTTCGGCACCCAAGATGTTCATTGCTCTGTATTATATTTGCTCACTCAAGCGTGAAATGCATGCAACGTGCTACTGGGTGGTCTGTACAAACTAAATGCAAAGCGAGCGAAAATGTAAACTGAGCACTGAAACCCTTCAAATAACAATAGCAGTACAGGCCCACGCACACAGTGCTTTCCTCTCTCTCTCTCTCTGCACGCAGGCAAGACTCTACGCAGCCTAAAAACAAGATAAATTGTACTGCGAATGCGTTTATGTGCTTATTTTTGCTTGTCGTCTGAGAGAGTGAGTCAAGTTCATTTGAAATCTCAGCGGGTGACCATTAAAATGATACACTGCTCAACTTATCCCGTCGTCGTCATAATTATCATAAACATGATATTACCACTAAAAAGATTATCGCCTTTTTAACCCTTTTGTTTCAGAGTAACTGACAATGAGTGAATGTAGCTCTCTCCTTTTATTCTTCTCTCTTGTAGCAATTTAAGCATTTTAGTTTATTTATTTAGGGATGGAGAATGTATGAAAAATGGAAGATAATGTTGTATTCCATGTTGTCTTGCCAATCGTTAATAATCAAGAATACCTAAAATGTGCTGTGACTTTATCGTTGTTTCATTTTGCCTTGTATGCAAAAAAAGAAGTCCGTTTTCAAAATTATTATTATAAAAATGTCGAGAAGGATTTTTATCACATTATCACATCTGTATACAAAATTTCCCTGTTGCTTGAGTAATCGATTAGTTTAGTTGTCAGTTTACTGATCAGGTAAACTAGTTTATCTGAGGTTACCATTAATTTTGCCGTTATTAATGGCATATCAAAAATCCGTTTAGTAGGACTACGTTCTTGTCTACACAAAACAAGTAGCCACAGGAAGTATCAGTTTCAATATTCGCACAAAATTGCAAGTTACGACGAACAGTTTAGAATACAAAACTATCGGTTCGCTTTGAGGCTGTTTTTTTTGCGTATGCACCTTATATATATTTTCTATTGCCGTAAGACAACGAGTAAAAGTTGAGAGTAGAAAACTTGTCTTTTTTCCAAAGAAACGATTGATCAATGAAATCATGCAACTTGAAGAAATCTTATTGCTACCGCCACCATCATCACTTTTCAATAAACTGCAACTTTAAAATATTTAGGCTAAAAAACGAATCGTGTACGTAGCGGACGTTCAACGCGATGATAGTCTTTTATCACTTAAACAAATGTGTTGAAATCTGGTCAAACTTTTAACATGTTTATTTTTTTCAATTGTCTTGAAGACGGACAAACAATAACTGCAAAGCGCTTAGCATGCTTTCATGCTGCGTAATAAAATAATATAAAATTATGTGCTCATTATAATAAATGTATATTGCTTACGGTTAATTGACGAGTTTTAAATAAAATGCACAAACTCTTGTTCTACTTTGCTGACAACATTATCATTACTCACTCAAAAAAAAAGTTCGTGAATTGAAAGTTTTACTTGTGCCATTATTGCAAATCTTTCCATCTTTCTCGCAACCATATTATTATATGCACACGTACAATTGTGTTGATATTACGAAAGGATGTCTCAAAGGAGTCACTTAAATTCATATTTTTATTAGTATACAAACTTTATTATAAACGAGTTAATAAAATGAACAAAATAGTTTCACACAAGTCATTTATTAAATCTTTTCTTCCAAAAATGGCAACAGGAATCGGGAAGGCTCACGCATATTTAGGATACATGTACAAAAACACTTGCTGTTTTTAAATTGCCCCTCACTCACTCACAGTCAGTTAGACAAGATATGTTATGCGTAAGTCATACAACTTGTCTGTGATATAATATTA
>JAQIWN010001807.1:0-18561 GCA_034699025.1 Entomobrya cf. arborea Gr-Col-00668
AGTTGTCCGAGTGGCAGTTGTCCGAACGGCAGTTGTCCAAAGTGGCAGTTGTCCTATGCGGCAGTTGTCCGGACACGCACGTAACGACATAACCCTTTCTTCACACTAACTAAACATTGCAATGCTGAATGCAGGCAGACACACGCATACAGTTTCAGCTTACTTTTTACATATCACACCAACTCATCATCATCGTCTTATGCGGTACACCTATTTACAATCCAAAACCGAGAAGGCCGAGAAGGAGAGCAACATATCATGAGCACGAGATCAGTAAGCGGACAATAATGTGCAGAAAATCTATAGAGAAAGCCCTTTTGTAAAGTTGTTGTGTTGTAATGCAAATTTGCAGAGAGATGTCTTCATTCATGACACACGGGAACATGAAAAAAACGAGTATTTTGCAATGCATATCTTTATGAATGTATGGCTGAACTGATTTCTGTAATTCTGTGTTCTTGACAATTCATGAAGCCATATCGTGTCAGGTGAGCCGAGACACACGCCATGACATTACTTTTTACT
Source organism: Entomobrya cf. arborea Gr-Col-00668 (assembly GCA_034699025.1). Classification (NCBI taxonomy): domain Eukaryota; kingdom Metazoa; phylum Arthropoda; class Collembola; order Entomobryomorpha; family Entomobryidae; genus Entomobrya; species Entomobrya cf. arborea Gr-Col-00668. The sequence goes on from JAQIWN010001807.1 coordinate 526, forward strand.
TATTTGCCTCTGCCTGTCCGTGAAAACCCACATTTTAAGTTATAAAAATAATCATAATCCTAAATGATTTTATGACTTGAGCTGATATTACTGAAAGCACTATTTAATTTTTCATATGCATCTTTGTTCCTGGTCAATGCAATGAATAAGTAATTGCGCTGCACAAGTTTGCGCCGTGCGTTTATTCGTTTTGCATGGAAATCTTTCAATCGAATACAAAAACTCTTCTACAGCATGCACAAAATTAGTCAATTTAAAAAAGATAGATTTACAGCAAAGATGTAAATAGTTATAATTAGACTCAATCAATTTAGTATCTTGTTAGCACTGTAATACGTTTTCCTCTGGATCGCATGCTGATTGACCTTACATAATACAGCAACTTGCTTTCTAAATTCTTGCATGGTTCATACCTGATGAAGTGCATTTTTTTAAATTTTGCAGCTTATCCACAGTTTTATCTGAAGTGTATGAATTATTTATCCAGTATTCATTAAACATTTTATGATCCCACAAAAATTAGTACAAATACAACTGCATCTCAAATTCCATGTAGGTGAGCTTCCATGCTATTAATATATGCATTCAACTTATCTGTGTAACGATGAACGAACTACACAGCAATTTTAATCTCGTCAGCCCGCATCGCGCATCGTATCCTGTTTCATTATGGGAAATGCTTTCACTTTTATATTATGCTATAGTTCGACGTCGTCAATAAATTTTAATATGGTAGTTCACTTGATAATGATTCTATCTCGAATGCAAAATGCTTTCACTTTTCACTTCCAACCGGTGAAAACCATTTTTCTAATAAAAACTTTTATTTCTTTTATCCAAATTCAAACGCCAAAAATTGTCAAAAACTTTTTTTTGTCTGTTATCCAGAAAAAACCAATTTATCTAACTAGAATAGTAAAATTCCTATCGTCCGCTGATCCATTTCCGAATGTGTTCGCCCATAGTTTTAACCCATACCACATCATTCCTTTCCCCCTCTGCCGTACCCTCTCTCTTGTTTCCACTTTTCCAAACGTCTTTTTTACATTTAAAAATACAAACGACATAATAAAAACTTTCTTTTTTCATTTCATACAAACACAAAAACAAAATATTTACCAATCGCTTTTTAAAACTGTTTAACATTTCCTATTTTTTTACACATACCTTAAAATTATTCTTTTTTTTTTCTTTTACTTAATCACTTTTTTAGAGAACATTGTTAACCAACTAATTCATTAAATTTACTTTTTTTAGTAGTTTAATTATTAACACCATGTAGTTTTACAACTGTCAATGCAAATGCAAAGTACATATTTATATAATGATTATAATAACGTAGATTTTTTTTTACATCATTCAAGACATTTTCTTCTTTCTTTAAAATGTGTAGTGTAATCAAGTGTACGTAACTTTTTTTTCATCAAACCCCTTTTTTCTCAGCAGTTTTGTTTTTCTGTAAATTTTTGTGAAATATCAGTATTTACCATTTTTTTTGTTTTTAATAATCCAAATTCCAATACAACAGCATTATTTTTTTCTCTTTTCATAATGCATAAAGATTTCACAGTTTAGTTAATAGCACTGAGTCTTACGAGTTTATAATCATGATTCAGACTCTTATAAATTTCCGTGTTCTTTTATACTTTTTTAAGAGTTTTTTTTTGTAGAAATAAACATACACAGTAATATTTTTAAATATGTATAGCATTACGACTTTCTTTTTCTTCACTATAATAGCATATTATAGAGAAAGTGGAAAAAAGCCGGCGATTTACACATCATCACCTCAAATCATTCTTCTTTTCTTTTAAATATAAAACTGGCATGTATATTTTTTTTGTTCTGGACTTTTTTAAAATAGTAAAAATGTAAAGTTTAAAATTTTTATACGAAGTAGTATATAAATTGGAGAGATTTCTTTCGTTTTGGTTTCTTTTCTTTTAGTTTTTTTTTCTCACGCACAATTTTTTTTTGTAGAGGTAAAACAATATATTGTTCTTTTGTATCAGAATTTTCTTTTTCTTTAAACTGAGCAGTTAGTTTCCTTTTTTTGTTTCTCTTAAATTATACAACAATTTTTCAGTAGTATAATCTTTTGTTTTATAAAAAGGACAAGTTTTTTATACAAAGAATGCATTTTTCTTAAGAGACACCAAGAAATAAGCGTCTTGTAATCAGTATGTTGTGTTTTATATTTTTTCACACAAAGAGATGATGATTGATGTGAAGATGATGATGACGACGCGCGACGACGACGATGTGGTGTGGCCGGAGGACTTTGTGACTTGACTGCACATTTACACATCTTTAGATTTGACATTCATTTCATATTATTTTTCTTTTTAAAATAGTAATTATTATTACACATAATAACTGACTTGTTTGATGAAGACAATGAACGAGGTGGTTATTGTTTTCGCTTGAGTTATATTTTTTTCTGTAGCACACAGACAGACAGACTTAAATACAATTTTTTTTTATAAAACACTCATAATCAGATCAGCATCTCTCTGACGTGTGATACATCGATCTTTTCGCACGTTTTATTTTTTTAGTAAAGACTTGGATGATTTTTTGGTTTAAAAAAAGTTGTAGTCTGAGAATATACGTATATTTCATCGTTTTTTACCCAAATATTGTACACATATCTCAAAAAAGTAAAAGCAGAGTATAAAATGTCTTCGTTTTTTTTTGTTTGCAATTGCAGTTTGCAGTATACAAAAATGTATAAATGCATCATTATAGTTTTTTTTCATGTAAAAATCACCAGTTCATTTTTTAATAATTTGTTTTTTTTCCTACTGCGTCTTGCGTAGCACAATAAAAAGGATTATTGCATTTAAATTTTTTTGCAAGGTTTACCAAACAACATCTCTTTTATCTCTCTTGAATGAATTGAATCATCAAAACACGGTCCCATCATGCGATATAATATTTTTTTTCTATAAACAATGTCTGCGGTTTGAAAAAATCTTAAGAAACCCATTTCACTTCCGGAATCTGCCTGCCTTTACACTGCCCTGTGCTTCCCCATCAAAGGTACTATATTTCATCAGCATACAAATCAATTCGCAAATCCTTTTGATTTGATATTTTTTATACGTAATCGTAATTAACGAATCCTACAACTAGAGAGCTACATTTTTTTATAGATCCTGCATATAAATAGTTATATGAAATATAATAAAAAGTATATTTTTTTGTTGCTTGTTGTTGGAAATTATTAAAAAAGAGTTGTACCATTTTAAAATAGTACGACATGACATTTTACACATTACACACATGAGTAGTATACAAACAACATTGAATTTAATAAAAAATTGATTAGTAAAAAGTGTGAGTGCTTCAGTAGTTTTCAGTAAAAATTTGTTTTACTGCTTTGTTTACTTCGAAGATACTTTTTTTTATATCAAATGTACTCGTAACATCAAAAATTGAGATGATCATCGTCGGTTTTTTGGTTTGTTTTTGGAGAAGAAGAAAAATACAACTATTATGCTTTCTCTCAAATATTTTCTTTGGTTTTTTTTCTTTTTTTTCTGTATTAAAAAGTTATAAGAAAACAAAAAAAGGACTTTTTCTTTGGTTTAAAACTTTAAAAGTATGTCTTTCAATTGTTGGAAGTGCTAGTTTCCAGTTTTTAAATATGTTATTCCAGTTTTTTCTTTCTTTAAAAAAAGGAATATCTTTTTTATATAAAATTTCACGATGCGATGCTCTAAATTTATAAGTTTGTGATGATTTTTTTTTCTTTAAATGAGCTCACTTTCTCCGCTTGTTTGTATAGTTCTTCTGGTATTAATGTTGATGGTAATGGCACATTGGATATTTGATATATAAAAAATGAAACAGGCCATAAATTATAAAAATGGCATATCATTTATATATACGCAAGAGAATCAAAACCGTTGTGTGTGGTATCGGTAATCTTTCGAAGAAGATAATTAATATGTTTTTAAAATGTACTCAAAGTTAAAATACTCTTGCTGGAAAACTAATTCTTTGAAAAATTAAAAAAAAATGGAAAGAATATGGCAGACTACATAAAAGCAACGTATACTCGTATATATTCATCTTTGGTATTTGGTAACAGATCAGATAGCAGATTTTTTTAGTATCAAATACATTTTTTTAATATCTATATTAAAAGTATAAATAGGTATTATTGCGCTTTTTTCTTGGATGTTGGATTTTTTTAACGCATAAAATGTACTGTACTGTTTTAATCATTTTACATTTTACAACAATCATTTTTTTTGTAATAACAATTTTTACTTGTTTTTTTTGCATTTGTATCTCTAGAAGCTAAACTCGTTTTTCTAAACTTATTGAACTATAAACTGCATAATTAATTTTAATGGTACACTTACAAGATAAGTAAGTAAACGCGGCGTTGTTATCTCCTTCTCCGAAAAAATCGAACTTTTTCCCTTATTTCAGATTAATTTTAAGATGAGTAAAACTGGATGATGTAAATTTACACATTTATAAATCAGTTATGAAAAAAGGAATGTTTATAATAATCATAAAATGTTATAAAAAATGCACATGAAAACAATTATTTTTTTTTATAAAAAGTAGTGCAAGGGAATGATCTCTTTTTTTCTAGGTGATCACGCATAAGTTTTTTTTATACATTTTACATTCAAACGAGATCTGTTTCAAAATTAGACTAGATGAGTTTTAGTCTTTCTCAGACACCTTTGTAGTATATCATATATAGATAGGATAGATGACGAAAATGTTTCAATTTTTTTTAATAATTTCACTCTTTTAACGTTGTCCTGTCAGTCAAGTCTTTAAAGTGGAGCCGTGTTATATTTCTTATGTAAGACTTGTAAAAAGTTAAACCAAAAGTAATGATGATGTAGCCAAAATAAAAACATGCTCGGCGGATGTCATAAAAATAAATGCAAATAAAGTAAATAAACAAAAAAACATAATGCGTAAGTATTAAAATATGTATTTGTCAAAAAAAGAAAGATTTACTGAAGGAACGTAATTTCAATAATAATTAGTCAATTATCAAATTGTTTCAATTATTATTACTCCAAAACAAAAAAAAAAGATTGCATTAAAGTCCAGAATGTGTCGTTGTGTAGTTTAGGAAAAATGCCCTCCCTTTCAAAAAAGTTATCTATTTTTTTACGTATAATTGACATTACTTTTTCTTTCCTAAAAAAATGTTAGCACATTTTTTCCCTTGACTTTTTGGTTAGCACTTTCATCATTTCTCTACTAACTACACGCACAACACATCTCTGCCTGCTTATATCTCAGATTTTTTTTCTTTAAAAAAAATGGTAGGAAACATAATAGGAAAGGTGGCTGCTAATTTTCACAAGCTTTTTTATCTTTGAAAACCCAGAAAAACAGAAACAAAAAGATCCTTTTTCTGTCATTGCTAATAATTCATTTTTTATCATTTTGATTTTTTTTTGTTCATTTTCCCCGTAAATAGTATAGTAATCACAATAAGTGTACGTCTGCAATATTTCAAGTTCAGAAAATTGAGATCCGATATTTTAAACTGGCTGAAGTTTCTGCAGAATGTTTGCATTTCAAAACAATAATGTACCTTTCTTCAGTACAAACTATTAATCAATCTTATAAATTGCTTCCATGTGACGCATGGTCATTTCATCAGTGTCAAAAATATTTTAGCACCAAAATAACCATATTTAACAGTAAAGCAAGTTTATAGGATTGATCAAGTAGCGTTTTTGAGATGACTGGAGAAAGTTCATTTTTGTACGAAATGAAATGTTAATAAAACGGAATACGTTTAATGTTAAGATCATTCATTGTAAGAACGAGTAAAAGTTTGTTCTCTTTTCATATCTCTCCTTCGTCATCTCATCACTCAATCCCAATTTTCCCTGATGTTAAGTGTGTGTGCATACCTTTCTCCCTCCCTCTGTCTCCCTCACTTCCTTTCCTACACATTTTCGTCTTTTACAAATTTTCAGAGTTTTTCGTGTTTTTTATTTTCTTAATTCGACTACGCTTATTACGTTTCTTCTGCTTCCAGACTACGCGATTCTGCTGTGGAGAAATAGGATTAACATTTTTAACAAAAACATATATAATCAATCGTTTTTTTAAAGTAACATAAATTAAAATTATATATGCTATAAAAATCTAAAAATGAATAATTAAATGTTAATAATGATAGAGGACATTTTGGAATCCATTTGTTACTGGATTAGCCGTAGCATGAACAACCCCGTGTGGTAGAGGTGGTTGTTGCATGGCGGTTGCCTGTTGATGAGGATGACGCCTAAAGTATGCTTGAGGCTCTACATGGTTCTGTTGATGGTCAACAGGAGAGCCCGCAGGGACTACATGTACCGACTGCCCTTGAAACATGGGGTTAAAGTAAAGGGGTTGGGGAGGGGGGTGCTGGATCTGCTGCTGTTGTTGCTGCTGCTGAGGAGGAGGGAATCGTTGCTGATGATGGTTGTTGTAGGGCAGACGATTGCCATTAGAAATGTGACCATTGTGATGACCATGCCTTGGGGGTCTCGGACCTCTGGGCTGTGAATGACGTTGCTGAAAAAGTGGAGGCCCGCTTGTGGCCTGGGTAAACTGACTAGGTATACCACTAGCATTTTGAGGAGTTGCAGCGGCAGCACTGCGCTGCTGCTGTGTTGGCGTGGCTCCTGTTCCCGGAACAGGTTGCATGAACTGGACATAACCGTTCAGCTGTGGGGGAGGTGCTTGCTGGACCACAGAGACAGGTGTCCTAGCGCCTCCTTGATAGCTTCCTCTCACCATCGTCTGCTGCTGTGACGGAGCAGGTGGACCTGCCTGAACAGCGGTCGTCTGTTGTGGTATCTGGATTTGCATGAGAGGAGGACCCACTTGGGTTTGAAAAGGAATAGCTTGCATGTTCAGATTCAGATTGGGTTGAGTGTATGGTTGATACACTTGATTTTGATAAACAAACATTGTGTTAGGGGGGACTTGAGCTAATTGCGAAGGAGCAGCCGCAGCAAACCACTGCTGCTGTTGCTGCTGCTGAATGATTTCCTGACGTTCTGCCTTCTTCTGATCCATTAACTGTCAAGTGCACAAAATTATTGCAAACGTGACTACTCGTGCAAAAAAAGAAATTCCTCTTTAAGTACACTGAACAATTTTCCTTTCACTTACTTTTCTATGAATGGAATTAGGCCGAGGCTGTAACTTCAATTTCTTTCCAAAAAGCGTCGTCCCATCCATCACATTAATGGTGTAGGGCACAGATGCGTCATGAACAAACTGAATGAAGCAGTATCCCTTGTGTCCAGCCCCATCTACACCTTTCGGAATTTTTATGCTTTTTATTGGTCCAGCCTATCAAATGTAAAATATCCCACGTTATTTTAATTTTCTCCACTACTATCCCGTGTACAGTCCAATAAAAAATTATTTCAAATTTAAATTTAAAATTGGATCATGCCTGCAGGAAGAGCTCGTAAAGCATCGCCTCCGTGACTTTGCTGTCAAGATTTCCAACCCAAAGTACCGAATTAATTTCATCATCCTCCTGAGCAGCGCTTGTCACTCCCTCCCCGTCAAAACTCATTTTGTTGCCGTTTGATATCGTGGCTGTGGTGGTTGTGCCCAATTGAAGGGCTCCGTTTGTTAGCGTCTCCGTCCTTAAAGAGAAAAATATCTTGACATTATAAATGTTGCTTTGTCGAACAACCTTTTAACCTTAATTGCATTGCATGTTACAATTTAATTTGCATTTGCATAAATTGCAATTTTCTCCCTTACCTGCTAGTCGTTCAAGCACAGCTTCCTCACAGGAAAATATTTAGCGTACAAATTACAGATGAGTATATATGAGATCCAACTTTGTTAAAACTCGCGTTTCTTTTTTTCACCAATAAACCTGTCTTCTACACCACCACTGACGTATAATGACTGAGATTACGTATTTATACTAAAAAGTATTATTTTTTCTCTCTTTTTGAACTTTCCAAAAGGTATTCTTATAAATTGTCAATAATTGAAAGGCTCAAGTACTCAAGTTCGTTTTTGATTGACTAAAGGTTATAAATTATAAATGCAGTCGCAACCAACCACACGCTTTATATTCAACAACCGGATAATATTATGAAGAAAAAATGCACTTTTGCAAAAAATCTTTGATTTAGTTAAGGAACGAAAGTGTAAGTATTTTTACTGCACCTTTGGTATAATGTATGGCTTCACCAATTTTTTTCTTCTTTTTATATATTTTTTTTGGAACCGAACAAAACTTTCTCCAAACAAACTTAAATCAAACACGCTTTCAGATAAATACCAAAATTAAAACAAAGTAAAAACTTTTCAATCAGGTCAATATCCTTTTTTTCCAGCTTTTTTTTCCACCCGCAAACTTTTCTGAGTCTTTCCGTTTAAACTTTTTCTTTTATGCAGTTGTTCCGATTTCCGGATACAACCATAAAATATCTTTTCTTTAATTGTTTTTTTTTCTCTCTTTCAATCTTGTCTCCTCCTCTTTACATAATAATAGCACTTTATTTTTGTTTTTATTTTTTATAAATCTTCGAAATATTTTTTTAGGTGTGTATTTTTTTATTATGCGTTTTCTTGTTCAAAATTGTATAAGATACAAAGTTGTATGTGTGTTTTTGTGTGTAAAGTTAAGTTATTATCATTACTACACTAGATTTTTTTCTTCTTCTTATGTATGTACTATTTTTTTAGTAAAAAAATTAACCTTCACTACAAAATCTACAAAATACAAACAGGAAAAAACAGTAGTAAAATTCGTAGAGAATATAATATATTTAGTAGCAAGTAGAAAAAGTACTACAACAATGATAGGTCTCTTTACGTTTGTTTTTTAATAATATTATTACAACTTTACAACAATTAAAAAATGTTTCATATGTAATGTATATAATATTACTATTCTTAGTAAAAGTAGCAAAGTAGTAGTATATTATTTTTGTGTGATGATAGAAAAGGGAGAGACAGATAGGAGAATAGAGAGAGAGAGGCTCTCTTTTTTAGCAAAAAAAAATAGTTCTAATTTAATACATAGCAGAAACGATCAATCGGGCTACAGCGCAATCTACGTACGTAGAAAACCAGCATTATAGAGCATTGCACTTGTGTGGTAGTTCTTGTGTAGTGATAAGTTTGTGTGTGTGTTTGAGTTTGAGCTGAGTATAATAAGTACAACATCAAAAATATACATATCATGAAGCATAAAATGAAGAAAAAGTTAAAAAGAGGAGAATTGTATGGAAGTAGTACGGGTAGCCTCAGATTTACTTTTATTCTCCTCACTTCTCACCAGAGAGACGGTGGTGGATGGAGTCGGCAGCGGAGGAAGGGAGAGAAATACATACGAAATTGTTGGAGAGGTTGAAAGAGAGAGAGAGAGAATATGTACAGGGTACGGACTACGGACAAAATTTTTGTAGGAATGAATTGTAGTAAAGTTGGTGGTGACTTGACTACTCTTTGGTGCTGCTACCAGGCAAAGGCAGGCAGGGCAGGCACAGAGAGAGAGAGATGTTGGGAGAGAGAGAGAGAGGAACGGGACAGCAACAAAACGGGGATATGCACTACGGATTTTTTGGAATATGAAATTTTAGCGAAAGCTAAACATTCTAACATTGTAAAATAGCCATGGTGGTGTCATGTCATGTAATGTACCTTTATCATCGCACCGCACTACCATCACCATCATCATCACCACCGCCGACAGACTCGTGTACCCAAAAAGTTACCTATACTCAAAGTATCGGGTAGTAACTAAAGTAGTTTTGTACTACGGCACACGGCAAAAGACGGCACACAAGGGGCACAAGACAACAGAGAGAGTGGTGGAGTGCAGCTAAAAAAGAGAGAGCATTGCATGGATCGGATGATTAAGTACATTTTTCCATATATTTTCTCAATACATACTCAACACTGCACTGCTACAACTTCCTTTTCTTTTTCTTGATCCTTCTCTCGTTAAAATATTAGTGTTCTCTCTCTCGAACAAGCAAAAGTATTGTTTGTAGTGCTTGTAGTAGTAGTAGCCAACAGCAAGAGAAGTAATAAGGAGAAGTTGGTTGAGAGGAGAAATAGAAAATAATATTTAGGTACATATAGAAAACCAAGCCAGTATGCTATTTTTTTATGGTTTATAAAATACATATATAAAATGTAGATACATTACATGTTTTTTCCACGTATGTACATAATATTTTCGACCCTTATATCTGGATCAACATCGGCAGTGCATCTTCTGCATGTTAGTTTAATCATATACATTACACATACTCAGGAAAAGTGCGATGAACGGAACGACGAAAAAGAACGGGTAGACGATGATGATGTGATGTAAGCAGAAAAAAGAGAGCTAGAGATGTTGGATGGATGGAATAATGTGTTCTGTTCATGTTCTTTTGGCCTTACTACTTTTTTGTGTTGTGGATGACTTTTGCACTGCACTGGATTACAAGATTGTTTGAGAGAGAGAAGAGCTTGTTTGTGATACCAGTCACCAGTAGTGCAGTAAAGTAATAATATAAAATAATATTACATGGTGGAAAAAATGAAGTAGGCAGAGTCAGGCAGGCCGCCGGAATGAGAAAAAATAACCTTTACGTCTATTGTCCGGCTTGATTTCTTTTTCCTTTGACAATACGTACGTTTTTGTCAGTATCAAGTATGTAGGAATAACAATGTAAGACAATGTGGTAGTAATGTAGCTTTAATTGTGGTTATACATTATCTGCATTAAACTCTAATAAAAAGCATGCTGCCAAAAGCTAAAAAGGAGAAGTACACATTCACATGAGCATATTATATATTTCCCCCTTATCCAATTCTTCAGTCCACAACTCCACACAGTAAAAAATAATGTTTAGCATGTAAAGCTCATTTACGCAGTTAGAAAAAAAAATACGGCTAACAGAGCTTAGCTTCTATTTTTTTTGGCTGTCTATAAATAAGGTGTACATATAATAGTAATTGTCTGAGAATCGCATGAGATAATCGTAAAAAGCCGGAGGAGAATGGCAATGGCATTGTACTCCAAACTCCAATCCACTTCGTCACACTCTACATTGTATGGATGAAAATGAATGTATTTTATTTTTTGCATAAAATCACAGCTTTAGTTTGGGGAATAGCTAATAGACTAGAAAGGGAGAAGAAGAGGAAAGAGGAATATTGAGTGCATGAACAAAATTTTTAAAGTATACATAACAGCTTGTTAGTTTGTTTGCTCATGACATGATGCTAGTTTAAAAACTATTTTGGGAGGAGGACAGGCGGAATGAGTAGGCATAGAGGCAGTTTAATAAAAAGTGTAAAGAGTAGAACAAACAGTATGAGTAAAAACGCACACAAGACACGAACGACACACTCATCGTTTTGGTATGGACATCGACAGAAAATCGACAGAAAAGTCCATTTTCATTTTATGCAGAAAAAGAGGAAGAGAAGACAAGTCAAGATAACATAACGTGTGTGTCTACATTTTAGCCCGAAGAGTAATTTAATTATTGCGAATGCAAACTGCACAAAAAGATGAATATGCATTTTGCACGAGAGTTGACTTGAAAAATTAGATTAACAAAATGGGTAAGTAGTTTAGACTACGACACTCCATCCAATCCACCAACACCGCCGCCGCCACCACCGTCAGTATACCGGCCAACTAACCGGCTCTTTTCTTGTGACTTTTGGCGTATTTGGGAATAGCAAAAAGGCAGAATACCATCATCATTGCTTTTATTGTCATTTACCATCTCTCTTCGTCTTTTTGGGTTGAATGAAAGCTACCATTCAAGAGAGAGCCGAAGCCAAAAGAGGTTTCCCTTTTCTGCATGGAATATTTCTTTTGAAATGGCTTGACGCAATGATTAAGTCTACCATACAGTCTACGCCCTTCTTGCTGCGCAATCTTTCCTCTTTTTTTATATACTCTGTATGGAATATGAACAAGAAAAAGAAAACTAAAAGCAATTTGTCAAAAAAAATTGTAGTGTTGGATTTGCATTTAGTTCAGTCAGAATTCGCCATTCGCATTTTTCTTTATAATTGAATTATATTATCAAAGGCTGACAAACAATTTATGCTTCACAACAACCATTCATTTCATCTTAAATAATATTATAACCGGTAATTGTTCCATTTGAATTTTTCGCTATTTTTATCCCCCTCCTCCCACAAAAAAGTATGTAAAGCGTAAGCCAATATTGCACATTAGTGACTCATTATAAATTCATGCATATAAAAAATAGCAATTTTGCAAAGGATAATGACACCATGTCAGCAATAAAAATGAATGTATGATTGATAGGTACCCAGGCCAGGACAGAGGGACTAGACACTGTATAATCGATTTCACAAATTTGCCTACCCTCCATATCATTGATTACAGTCATCGGTTGGTGGACGAAAAGTAAAGAATACAGTTGAATGAAAGCTTTTATATTGATGATACAAGTGGTTTTCTACGAAACTATTGACTTGGATTGGAATACAGAGACGGGAATCGGGAATGGAACTTTTTCTTTTCATTGAAAATGATAGGGGCTGAACTGACTATGAGTGAGTTGATGGTTGAGGTTTCGGGCAGTAATCTCGCTATTTAGTATTCAACTCACCTGCAGTACAACTGTCTATATGCTGTTTGTGCATTGAAAGAATAATTTTGCACACTGACACTGCTACAATAACAATGAAATGATGTGGCGATAGATGAATGAGCTGAATACTTATTTTTTTGTATTCAAATTCAAATGGTTTTCCAACCACTAATTTAAAGTTTCACTTGGAATGGGATGGAACTACTTGCACAAAAAAAATGTTTCTTTTATAGCTGTCATTTGATATACATAACAATTTAAGCTGCAATTCTCCAAAGTATAAAGATTATATGTAAAAGATGGAGAGTGCAGACATTGCGGCAAAAAATATATTCATGTAAAGTGAAAGCGATACGATACATTTGCAAATTACTTGAAAACGTTTGTACGACAGATTCATTAAAAAAGTAAATGTCTTGAACGAAACGAGACGTTAAACGAGTTAAAAGTTTGAAAAACGAGTATAAAACTCTTAATGCATCAATAAACCAAGAAAAAAGGCATGAAGACGAAAGACAAGACAGATTAGAGCATTCTTGTTCTTTGAGCATTTTACACTGATACCCTGTTTACCAGACCGATTTTCTATCTCATTTAGCCCGACTTGACTTGAGTGAGGGAGAGAGAGAGATGGAAGAAGAACCGGAACAGAGTTGAATGGGTCGAAGATGCTTATTCTCCAGAGAAGTGAAAGAAGGAAAAAGCAAACCAGTGAACGACACATGTCATGGATGTTCATGTTCCGCAGCAGCAAAATCTCTGACACACTCGTTTCATTCTCCTTGCCTTTCACCAAACGGCCTTTATATACTTTCTTTCCACATAACACGGTTGGTTGAATCCAACACTAACATACAAGCATCCGTAGTAGTAGTACTCTCATACCATCACTATTACAGCTACACAAAAATATAACTGCAAAGCCAACTTTCTTGTAGGTGAGGTTATGTTCTTTTTTTCTTCCTCGAGTCGAGATAAGCTGTTGTGTAAGGTGGGGGATATGAATGCGATGGTGCAGTAATATTTGAGCAGAAGACATGTCCCACACTAAAGGGAAATGTGAAAGCACGCATTACCAACTCTTACGTTGATTGCAAATGTAAACTGCAACATGGTTTTTCAGTTAAGGCGACTGACTTGACTGGACTTATAAACTGGGAGTGTTGTGGTAGTGTTTCCGGCAGACGGACTCCGTTCTTCGCTTCAGAGAAAATGAAATGTGCGTTTGGTTAGGAGGCTTGGAAGGAGAAAGGGAGTGTAGGAATGCAAGTTAAGTCACAGTCTGTCGCGTGTGTATAATAATAATAGTTAGAATTTTCTTATGCTGATTTTAAATCCAATTTTGGGCTCTACGCAAATCTTGATAAATTACGGTAGTTCACATGGCAAATGTACTGGTGGACAATGAATGAGCTTTCATTTTACGCTGCAGCGAGGTGGCATAAATAGTGAATGAGTTCAATGCGGTATGAAATGCATGCGTAACTGTACAAGAAATACAAAAGGAATGAAAGGGAACTGATTTGATATTTTATGCAATGTGCTTTTTGGTATTTTTTTAGTGTTTTTTTTTTTGCTTTATTTCATTGTGAAAGGAAACGCACGCTAAAATGAATGTGGTGTCGTAAAATTATCTGAAATAAGGACGTATAGTACACCAGCGCTTTTTTGCTGAAAAATAGTTCGGTTTTATTGCTGATATATTTATGATACTCCACCTGGTACATGTGCAGGTGTACATGTATTATAAAAATATGAAAAATATGGAGAAAGTGATCGGAAATAAGTCATATTGTTAAACACCCATGAAAAAAAAAGTTTTTTTATGTTATGCATACGGTGTAATATAATAAAAGTTTATTTCTATAAAATACAAGGGAAGTAGGTCAATCGCCGTGTTGAAAAGTTTTACTACCAGCCGGAACCCCAGCCGGATGCGGGTTGAGGAGCCGGAGGTGCTTCTAACGGAGCCCAACCTGGTTGAGGTGCATTTGGTGGTGACGGTGGGCTTTCAGGACTGGGTTGTGGAGGTGGGTTTGGTGGATTTGGAGCGGAAACGACAGGCTGAGCTACTGGAGCTGTGTTTGCAAGTCCAACTGGAGAAGCTAGTCCTGGCACTGGAGCCAAACCAACAGCGCCAGCAATGGGAGCTGGTTGAACGGGTTGGGGCCCCCAACCTGGGGAGGATGATTGCCATCCGGTATTGGATGATCTGCTGGAACAGTTAACTGATGGAAGACACGATAAAAACAAGATGAAAATAGAATAGAACAAGCACAAGTTTTAGTAAAAGATTTATATTAAACCCACGAATTATTTTTTATTTGTATGAAAAAAATTTATATAAAAAAACTGGGTATGGTACAAATACTAACCTTGCACGGTAATTGAAAGCAGCCACAGAAAACTGGTCAGAATGATGAAGTGAGAATTTTCCATCATGAATTTATTTAAAAGTAAATTTATTTCAAAAAGTCAAAAGTGATGTTTTTCACTGGTCTGGAGTAGATGCTCGTTCGGCTAAGACAAAATTCCTTCTATTTTTTAAAGGAAACTTTTTAAGGAAACGTACAGATATCTATAGAATAGTCTGTAAAATATACAATGCAACTAATACTACTAATACATATATTAAAATGTGATTATTTTTGAAAAGGGAACTCTAAAGGCTATTTCCGTAACCTCAAATATACACACTGATTTAAAGAGGGTTTATAGTCTGATGCATACAGCACATATACATAAATTAGTGGTCATCATTTTGTGATGCAGGTACTTTTTTAAGATATGCATACATATGTAAAGGATGCATGCCTTTTCACGAAGGGTAATTCTTTAACTCGGTATACTTTAAAATTTGTATGGACACCTCAACATTTCAACGTTTCTCCATCATACAAGCGGAATGCGACATGCGACCCAAATATAACCGAAAAGGGTACGGGAAAGAAGGCAGAATGCACATGAAGGAAATGTCACTCATTTTAAAAACAAATATTCAGCTTCAAAGCTTAAAAATAGAACTTCCATACTTTATATTTTACAATAGTATTTTTTTCTGCAAAGCTACACCGGTTTGATACATTATATTACTTGAAAATAGACGAAAAAGTAAACTAACTTAAATTAAATGACATAATTTGTGTGAAAAAGTCTACCTAAAAATTTAGAGTGAAAATTTCCTAGATTTGTAAATTATGAATATGAATGCATATACACAAAGGTAATTATTTGCAACTCATTATTATGTTGTATGTTGGAGTCCGAGTCCAATAAGCACATGTTTAGGAACGTGGGCAAAAAAGTAAGCTTTCACTTTTGCAAACTTTCTTCATCATCATTGATTCATTTCTCCTTCTTCGTCATCTTTCATCTTCATCCTTGCTTAAAGCATACACGCCACATGCAGCTTCATGAAGTCAAGCGTTCAAGCTAATACATTATGAAGGAAGACAGGCCGCGAACATTTGGCATCAAAAACCGTTTCTTTTCTCTTGACTCATTCTTGCAATGGTACGGGTGAAAGAGAAACACACGGCGCTAAATGAAAATTTTTGCTTGAAGCTTTCAACAGAGGTCCATAAACATGTGAAAGTGCTTTTAGCTTTTTTTGTGGAATATGACAAGTTTAATTACAATCAATCATATTTTTTATGTTTTTAAGTAATTAACTTATACAAAAACACCGTAAAAGTGCTTGACAATTTCTAAAACTTTAGTGTGGAGGCAGAAGGCATAAAAGCATCAAAAAAGTTTGCAAATTGTCATAGTCAATTCATTCTCTAGTTGACTGACTGAATGAAATGTTGTCATCCAAATCATTACGATTATCCTGTGCAATACCATCGTCGTTGGCAAAATGGCATTCATCTTCTCTGACTCTAGGCGTAAGCTGTTTAATTTTAATATTAAGTATGTGTGCTTGAAATGAGAGTAAGATTAAAAGTTTAAAGACCGTTAATTGTTCGTTTTGTGCAGACAAGGGACATTTCCGGTTGGGGATTGACAACGCGGCACTGTGAAGTGCGGATGGACACACCAAGTTGCAGTTGCAAGCACAGACCTAGTGCATTTAGGAAACAAAATATGTTCGGACATCATTTCTTGAAAACGTTATCCAGAATATTTTCTACGAGGAAAGGGCAAGATGACTTCTCTTATGTGGCTCCCGATGATGAAATGTATGTCGATATCGAAAATTAAGAGAGACAACTTTGACTTTGTACCCAGTTGATTGTGGTAATTAATCATTTACATAATAATAATATGTATGTATGTCTGTATTTTCAGTGAGATTGATGAATCCGATCACGTTAACAATAGACGTTCGAAAAACGAAAACAAGGTCAAAGTGAAGTTCAACTGGAAAAACTCGCTAGTCTCAACCGACAGCATAACGCTCTTAGAGAATCTTTACCGGGTAGGCTATCTACTTTGTCGCATAATATTACCAATTAATGAATAAGACGGGGGTACATTATATATAATAAACTTTCAACACGTTTTCTTTATTTGCCTTTTTTAGTCTCATCCCCAGTTAATTGATTTTAATGAGAATGAACTTGTGAACTATCTTCAGTTAATGTCGTATTACACCATTGACGTAGAAAAAGCAGCCAAGGTTAGTGTTGTGGATGTAAAAAATTGTATCCACATTTTAAATCATCATCTTGACAAAAATATTTTAATTTTAAAACAATGCCCTCTTTTGTAATTTTCAGATGGTTATCATGAATCCCCGACTTTTGAAAACTTCGGAAGACTCGATAAGCTCATGTATTACATCCCTAAGATCAATCGGATTAAGTGAAAGTCAGCGCTCACACATCCTTCGTTCGATACCCCAACTATTTAGCTTTCCTTCCAGGAGAATAGTTGATCAGTTCACTTTCTTGAAAACTTATTTTTCGAAAGATGAAACCATTAGTGTTGTTTGCAAATCAGTGGAAGTATTTTTAGAGTCTGAAACCACACTGAAAAGCAAACTGGAATATTTAATCAAGGAAATGTCACACGAAACAAAAAATCTAATAAATTGCAAAGCAATTTCATACCCATTAAGGCATATGAAAACTCGCCATGAATTTTTAATTCGCGCTGGATTATTTAAACCTATACCCTACAGGAAGCTGATCAAAGTTTTGGAGAAAGAGTACAAAGATAGGAACAAGCCAAGAAATAAATACTTTAAACCTATTGAAATCGTGTGTTTTAACGATCAAGACTTTTTGACAACCTGTACAAAAAATTTGTTAACCTTGAATGAGCTAGCAGCTTTTGAAGAACTTTATGCAGCTGAAATGAAAGTCAGAGAAGACAATTATGGGGAGGATGATAATGAATTTGATGATATTCCAGACGAAGATGATGGAAACGAGGAGTTCAGAGGAACCGCATCTTTAATTAGATCACCTAATTCTATTGGATTTTTTAGTGA
>JAQIWN010001808.1:0-18553 GCA_034699025.1 Entomobrya cf. arborea Gr-Col-00668
TATCTGTAAACTGTAAAGAAAGAAGCATCCCGCTTCGATTAGAATATTTAAAGAAATGAATGCAAATTAACTCAAGAACTGAAGTGGATACTCATTCATTTTACACATCATGTCTACTTGCTATTTATTTTCAGGTATTGGATCTGCTATGGAGTGACCCTCAAAACGGAACTGGTTGCTCTCCCAACACATTCCGTGGTGGCGGTTCCTATTTTGGTTCTGATGTCACAGAGAAAATACTTCAAAGACATGGGCTGCAGTTATTGATAAGGTCTCATGAGTGCAAGCCTGATGGATATGAGTTTATGCATGACAACAAAGTAAGACTTTAAGTGTTAAAAATAAATAAAACACATAAAAAAGCTTGTGGAAAAAACGTATGTCATTTGGTGTCATTATTTACATGTTCAACAAAATATTTTAATTTATTGTTCGTCTCTCACTTTATTTCAGTGCTTGACAGTATTCTCAGCCTCAAATTACTATGAAGAGGGATCCAACAAAGGAGCATACGTGAGATTAATAGGCGGCCCAAGCGAACCCCTCGAACCTTACTTTGTCCAGTTCAATGCTGCAACTCCCAAACTGAGATCAATGACAATTCGTCAACGAGTCGGTCTAGTAGAGGCTTCTGCTTTGAGGGAACTACGCACCAGAATTCGGGAAAGACAAGATGTTCTCACTCAGACTTTTAACAGCTATGATACAGACTCCAGAGGTATGCAGTTCTCATTCCACACACACACATGGCAATGTCAATTATTAAGTTCCCATGCATGACAAGCAGGAATGCACTGAAAAGGACAAGATTTATAATGAATGGGATGTTTCCCATTTGCATTCAAAAGAGCTTACTTCCAAATAATATTTTATATTTCTCTACTGCACATCAACCTGTCATTGTCGTTACCGTTGATTAATTATACAATACTGGATGTATACATGATGCATGTTTTGACATGAGTTATCATGAAAAAATATATATTTTTTTTAAATATCAGGTCTTGTCAGTGTGAGTGATTGGTGTGTGGCGTTAGAGAAAGGTACGGATCTCAAGTTACCCTGGAGATTACTCCGTCCCAAGCTTGCTGACCTGGATCCTTCATCTGGTCTTGTAAAGTACCAAACTACGTTCCAAGAGGAAGCTCCCGGAGATTCTGAGGTACGGAATTTTACAAAATTTAACAACAGGCTACTCTTCATTCCATCTTTTGTCGGAATTATGTAGAGTAGTGCATTTGATTTTTCTTTTGTTCTTCTTATTTATTCAATACACTAAATATTTCCAGTGTTCAAAAAATATATTCAATTTGACTTAGTTTATTAGTTTGCAGTTTACATGCATATTTATAAACTTTTTGTGTTCCAGATTGACGTCACAGTCGCTGAGGTACTATATCGAAATAAATCAAGCCTCGAAACTATTTTCCGGATAATAGACAAAGATAACTCAGGTACATGACCAGAATGTTCTTCTTCTTTTTTTATCTTGTGTATTTTATCATTTTACACAATATGCACTTTATTCAGCTATGCTAAAATGCAAAAACTGAATTCAATTCTTTCTCTGAAAAGGGATCGACGATGTTTTTTTGGTTCTTATTGAAAATGTGTTTTGTTGTATGTCCATTTGCTTATCAAATCACACAGGGTACATTTCAATGGAGGAATTTGCGGAGGCATGTGACCTCCTTGGCAAACACTTAGCTTCCCCGATTCCCCAACAGCAAAAACTGGAAATGGCAAGGAGCATGGATATGAATAAAGATGGCAAGATTGATTTGAATGAATTCATGGAAACATTTCGAATTGTCAGCGCCGAGCATGAGGCAGATGACAGCCTTGACTATGAAGAGCTGGACGATTGAATTTTGACACGTACACAATTTTCACTCTTTCAAACAAACACTTTACTCAAAACAGCAAAAAAAAAAAAAAAGTAAACTGGAATTTTGAAGAAAAAAAAAGATTGGAATCTCGAGGCTGAGAAGAAGAAGATGTCAAGAGAGGCTGAAGAAAAGGATGATTTAATATTAAATATTTACAAATAAGTAAACCCTTTGAAAAAATATGGTGTATGTATTGAATATATGTAGATTCATAATTTATTGTTGTTGACATTCTATAAAAAATAGTTTCCTTCTTCTGAAAAAGAAGTAATTTTACTGTTATCGTGCTAAAAAATTCAAGTATGTTTACTAAATATCTTCAGGTTCAGTGGGAACACTAGAAGGTATTCCATTTTACTGCTAATCGTTTAATTATTCTTTAATAATTTAAAAAACTGTTTTGGTTGAGGGTAAATTAATGTATCTAAGCTCACATTATAATTGCAAAGTACGTGTGTTAAATAGGAAAACCATTTGTTATGTATGATACATGAAATATTTAACTGGTTTGGTATAATGTAAACGTAACGTGTGGAATATTTATTCCATTGGAAGATTTTTCATTGTTGTGATGTCCGCTTAACTATGATTTATATTTATTATTCATTGATTCCAATTTATCGAAACATTTATTATTGTAAATTGTTATAAATATATGGTCGTTTTAAATTATAATTTAGAATTGGGAACGAGAACTTACATATTATAATCTCAAGTCATAAAAAAAATATTGACTACTTTTGAACAATCGTTTATGTGATTAACTGTTTAACTTTAACTGTAGAACTAAATTATACATAATTGTTATTTAAAATATCAATCAATCTTGATGTAAAGATTTTTTCAGCGTGCTGTAAATTAAGTGATATACTTATTATCAATTTTTAAAAATATCAAAAGTAAAAAGTTAAGCTAACAATTTAAAAGACAAATTATACATTTCAAAAAGAAGAGTTTTCTTAAATCAATCAATTTACTCTGCTGTCATGTCACGACAGTAAACAATCATAACATATTATTATCATAGGATGTAATAAATTCATTGAAATTATCTATTGCATTTATTGGAAAGTAAATTTGATGGAATTAATACTTTAATTAAAATCTACGCACTTTTCTGTTATTCAATTAATGTTCTTGCTTTTTTAACTGTTTGATGTTAAAATTAACATGGTGTATTGTTGCTGTTGTTATTCTTTACGACAAATATAGACATAATTTTATTTGGAAGGTACCTGCAGAATTTTACTGTTAAGCATTTAGATGTAAGTTGATCGTGTAAACTTATGTATTTCATTTTATGTGATGATTTTTTAAATGCACGTTTAAAATCCTTGATGTTGATATCGTGGTGATAAATAAGTGATTTTGGAAATAATAATTTACACACATATTATTTTCATTTTTTTGTGTACCTGTATATTCACCGATTCAAACATTACCACTACCAGCATTCCAAGTCATTAATAAAAATCCTAATAGTTTACTGTATTGATCTTATTTAATGGTGAATTTAGTTTCAATACATAATACATACCCCTACAACAGGCTGTGCTAGTGTATTTAATAAGCATGGAAATTTTTTGAAATTTTTTTGAAACAATTCATATCACATCTTTATTTTTGGCGTTCTACAATCTTTGAGCTTAGTTGACGACTTCGGTTTTATGATGACAATGAGATTAAGTACTAAATACTGTTTGATGAATAGTTAGATGGGAAACTGATTAGCTAAAACATTCTAGTAAAACATTCATGACAATTTATACTTCAGCTAGCTCCAATTTAAATTACAGGTTAAGTTATTAAGTTTATCGTTAGATAGAAATTCATTGAGGATTTACCAAAAAAGATCAAATTGATAACCCTTTAGTATTCAGACAACCGTTTAATTTAATTGCATAGAATTTCCATTCATTATTTATTGACAAATACTTAAAAAATGAACTTCTAAACTTGCAGACCAAAAATGAGACCACGATATTTGCACATTTCATGATCTATTATCAATTTACAAATTATGTAGCATAGCAAACTTGATAATACCCGTCCGCACTATTCCTGTTCCTCACAAAAAATCATCGATATATCCTTCAAGATAAAAAAAAAACTAATTATTATTATCTGAGTAAATAGCATATTCGATTTCATAATTATTGTGACTGACTATTCGGACAAAGTTAGCAGATCATTTAATATTTTACAAATACTCGTCTTTGGAGCAATACTGTTATCTATCATAAAATTGAATCATTTTTTTATGGAAAGCAGTAAAACTATTTAATGAACTTCTAAATTCATTATAGTCACTATTATTTATCATCGCTTATTGATTTCCAGTTAGATTCCCAGATTGAATTGCAAATTTGAATCGAAACGCAATTTTTTTCGCAAGAAAAATTCTATTTCTACTTTAAAATGCTCTATCAAAAGTATTTACAAACCAGCAATTAACCTCGAAAAACGACGAGAGTTTTCAGACAACATGTTATAATGAGAAAGAATGTATCAGATTTAGATTACTGTCATACTTTATCTGTTCGCCGGCAGGCCCGATGGATAGACAACTGGTGAACAGTGAGCAAATGCTAAAATAAATAGTATTTTGGAGAATGCATACATAACCATGAGGATTGAGGATAATTTCAACAACAAAATTATGCAGTAGAGTATAAAAAGAGCTGATAACGCTGTTAAGATGATGAATATGATCTTGTCATTATTTTTGAATGAAGGTTATGGATAACGATTAACTATATGATCATTGAACTTTCAAACCGGAGAGTTGTGAGTACACTAAAAACAAAATTTATTAACGGAATTGTGAAATGGATAGTAAATTTTTGAAAATCCTTATTACTCAATTATACTTGATACATTATACATTCAAATTAAAAATACAGTATTATCAATCAATGTTATAATCTTATTGTTTTTCAAAACTTGTTCTAATATTGAATATTAATCGAATTTTACATATAGATTTAAACAAGATTATAATTATGTATTACTGTTGTATTTCACTATATAGAATTGTATGAATAAAAACTGTTTTAAGTTACAAACATTCACCATTATTGACTCATGCATACTGAATTTTATTACTTATTATCATCAAAGGAAGGAAAGTAATCTTATGCCTACTTTACTTACTACAAGAAATAACACATCACCATATTATATGCTGCAATACAGCACATAAAATAATAAAAGAAAAGACTACAGGACCCCAATATTTTTTAATGGTGTAGGAATCGTTTTCGATCCAAAAAAAAACATGAAATCGCTAATTTATAAAATCAATTTAACAAATATTAATTTAAAAACGTTTATAGATGATCTTAAGCTTTAGTAATATAATATTAATCTATTTTTCGACAGCAAACCAATTTTCATTTAAAACAAACTTTCATTCCAGAATAGGATTAACTATGAACTATTTTTATAAGTAGAAGGTAAAAAGTTAGAATTCCAAAACACAGAGATGGAGAGACAACATTCAATACTAAATATTAAAGTATTTTACTGCGTAAAGTAACAGCTGCCATTTTAAAGATGAAAACTTCTACAAATAAAAAGAAAAGTTAACAAAGAACCCAATTTAGCTAGAACTACAAACAATTATTTTCCTATTAATTAATGAATTTTTGTACTCACGGAATCGTAAAAGATCATGTTAACTTTTGTTCCCTGTCCTCGGTCTAAAATATGGCAGAAGTACTGCGTGAACTGCGCCTTTGTGGCATAGGAGGACCCTGTCTTGTAATAACTCTGGTCCTGACATTTGATGTTTTACCTTGCTTCCTTTTAGCCTTGGCTTTTGCCTTTTTAGGTTCATCCGGTTTTGGTTCTTCGGGGCATGGACTAAAATCAAAAACAATGTAACAGCATACCCTCATTTATATAAACAGTCCGACAAATATTTTTTTTTTTAAACTTTCCTATTGTTAAATATATTAAATGATAGAATTATTATTTTTTTAATCTCTAAGCTTACTTATATTTGCACTCTTTTTCATGCTTGGGTAAAGCTTCCCTCTGAAGCTTCTGCCTGCATCCTAAGTAACAGTAACCGCATTTAAATTTCACATGTTGGAGTACCTCTTCAATAAGCAGATTTCGAATTCTTCCACCAATCCGTATACTTGCCCGACATATCGGACAATTAGCAAGCTTCGTGTAACATTTCGCACAAAGAGCGTGTCCATTCTTGCATTGGTATATTTCACTTGATGGAATACACGAACAAACTGGACATCTGAAGTCGATTATTCGAGCAAGGCTGTTAATAGAACGTGTTTTCTTACGAGCCATAATTACGATGATAGTGATAAGGTCAAATTATATTTTAATTAAATAATTTAAAAAATCAATATTTTTTTTTATCCACCCAATCCAAACTTAAGTCGACCCAAAGCAAAGACTACTCGTCACTAACTGATTCAAGTTGACAGCAAAGTAACTAGTGCGACGTGGCAGCCTAAAAATGAACTCTATTTAAAACATGGCCTGATAATAAAACAATTCGATGATATTGAAATTTGTATTGTATGTATTTGGAGAAAATGCTAGAATAATATTTTCAAGTTTTAAGTTTTGCTTGATATATTGTATTACATGACTTGTCTGCAACCAAGTGAAGACGTCCACGTCGCCAATTAAAGAGAAACATAATTTAGGTCGGTTCATTTTACATTTTATTGGTTTATTTGCTTTATGCATAGCTGCATTGAATTGCACGAACAATACTTGTGAATGCAATACTAACCTACTCTTAAGTTCTTGCGACGACGGAGATGTCACGTCGTCACCATTGACAATACAAGTAACAAAATACGCTATTATATTACATTTTATGAGCAAGACGACACCTGTGGATCGTTACAACATTTAATATCTAGTTCCAAAAAAAGCGTTCTAAAAGTTAACTGTAATTCCTGCTGTCTTCATGATGCATGCATGGTATTTTTGGTATTGGTATTATTTCTACCAATAAAATTCATGTAAGGCATACCTAAAAAGTAAATTTTCTCATGAGATGCACACTTCCGGAAATGGTTTCATGAAAAAATTGCAATGAAGTTGCATTCAAATCCATATGAAATCCAAATACATAAAAAATATCCCACTAATTGTTGTACATCTATCCAAAGCCGTAATTATAATCATGATCATAAGATTCTACATGTTCTTGTATCACTCATCATATCGTTCTTTAGACCTGCAAACATTCACGGGCTTACATCCGTGTTTAAATGAGTTCTTCTAATTGTTTATCCATGTTTTTTACAGCCAGGCAGGCTTAGTGACGTTTCTTTAGTCTAAACCGAAACATGCAAGCTGCACTGCATTCTTGCAGACTTTAGTAAATACGCTTATCAATAACACGCACATTCAATGAAAAAAAACATTACGCATTATTTATCCAATATTTGCATACTGTTCAAATATCACTACACTTTTTATCAGGAATCGTTCACATGTTAAGGAATTACATCAATTGAGTTTTACACCGTTTCAGCAGCATCTACATTCAAAATTGATAAACAGTAAGCATTGCATGCAATCCAATCGCAATCTATTTTTACAATAAATGATGGAGGAGATCTAAAACAGTTGGTTTCATGTTAAAGTACTATGTGAACGAGCCCTTAATACACTTATCGAAGCTTATCATTTTCCTCGTGACAAGTTAACAATAAAAATTTTGGATGGTGGTTTGCTTCCTGGACTGGAAAACAGATAAATGAATAAATGATGTATATTGGCCATAGCTCAGAACGAGAACTGCATTCCCAAATTATTATTTTAAGGTGGCGTATTTTTTTAGAATAGATCGGTACATTTATTTTAAACTATAATTAGAGTTATTTGAAAACAAACGTGTGTTATTTATTTAGTTTAAATAAACTACAATGATAATTTTAGCTAGTATTTTAGTAATAAAATTGTAGGACCATTCAAAAAAAAATTGCTTCATTAAAGTTTCATTCTCGACACAAAATTAGCTGTGATCGCCCAAAACTAATAAACTCTAATTTATAGTTTTAAACTATTTGGCTTGGGGTAAAGTGCATTTAAAATCAGTTATTCTCGTTTGTGAGAAAATGTTTTAGTGATAAAGTGTGTTGTGAGTTGTGAGTTTCGCACTAAAATCATCACGCTCCAGCTCTAATCAAATCGATACCTATATTTTATTTGTGTAATTTTATCTGAACATGTCAATACTCCGAAAATGTCAATTGTTCATATCCCATTCAAGTGTAATTAATTAGCAATTTTACTGTCTCGTTTGTGTCCATGTGTATCTCTTATCATATAAGTATTTAGCAGTATTAATTCGTCTCGTCCGTTTAATAAGTGATACTTCATGGAAGCCAGATAAGCTCTTTTTTTTGTTTAATATAATCTGAAAAATTATAGAGATGAATTATAATTCAGAGTTCAAGCTCAGCTTTCAATACAATTGATGTTTAAGTTTAAATGTACTGAATTTTAAAGCGAGCGAGGCACAGGATATTTTACAATTAGCTAGTAAATTATTTTTTAAATGGAAAATAATAAAGGTTTAGATTATGTGGAAGGCACACTTCCAGAAAACAACACTCAACGGTAACATTTTGCGTTATCTTTCAAATGGATTCTTTTGCAAACAACGACGAAGAGTCATGTGACAAAGGTGCATGTGTAATGTGTCATCGTCATGATGATGATCATGACCAATGGCTGGTTATGTATGCATTTGGAAATGGAAAACTAATGCATGTAAAATGGAAGTGACTTGACTTGACTGATAAAGTGGTTTGCTTCATAAAAAGAAATACTGATATTGATGGATGCAATCATTATTGAAAGCCTTTTTCAATTCAACCTTGCTTTGTCACTTGAAAAGGAGCAGGTAAATTGAGAGGTTGTTGCGAACGTTGCTGATATGAAATTTTCTTCTGATACAGAATTTTCGATATCACGACGGGGAACAACGAACTGGTGTAAAAATAATTGCGTAAATTACAATCACAATCAATTATCAATGCAAAGCTAACATAATTAATAGTTATTGAAGTTTGCTAAAAAAAAAAATATGGAAGATCGTACGAATATCGATGAAAACGATGATGGAAAGTCGTCACCGTTAGAAACGGTTGTTGATGCGGTAACAGTAATTGGTACACAAGTTAAGGTGAGGCAGGAGAAAAAGCTAATTTGAAAAAATGTTGAGTTATGAAATTACCAGATATTTAAATGCTTATTTTTTTTAACAGGAGACCGTGGCCAGAGTTTTTGAAAGGAATGTGGGGAAATCGTATTATGACGACGAGAAAGATTACAGATCTGAGAGTTTGCTTAGCATCAGTAGTCGGTCACACAGGTAATTTTACAATTTTTAAATGAATTGTGTGGGGTGAAAGTATGAAAATTATAATTTGAGTTAATTAACCAGAATTTATATTATTTTATTTCAGACCACAGTATTATGGATCGTTTCCATCCACACCTGCAAGCGCTTCAAAAAATACAACGCTTGACAGTGCATACCAACTAAATATTCCCCCATCCCCACCAGAAAATAAACTACCGAATGGACATCGGTTAAATGCAGAAAATTATCTGAAAGATTTTGCTGACTCTATGCCGACAATTACTGTAGATAAATTTTCGGGTTCGGAAAAGTCCTACACGTCCAATAGGAAATACTCAGATTTTGAGCCTGAGCACAAGTTTGATTTCTTGACGGTGGATACAAAGTTGGTTTATTTTTTTTAAAGAGCGTTTACACAGAAAAGTTAATTATTGTATTTTTTTAAACTGTTATTGTTTTGCTAAAAGTTTTAAAGGGTCACCTGGACAGGTATGCCAATGTTCATCAAGTGGGTTTAATAGTGGTCTACATTCTCCAGTTGGAACTGGAATAGACAGCCATTCCTCTGATGACTACGAACAAGAGTCGTTTTCATGGTGGAGATATTTAAAGATTGCGATTGTTGTTCTCGTTTTTCTTGCTGCTGCTGTACGTGGAAATAATTTGATGAATAGTTAATTATTATTTTTTGGTGATCTTAATTAGCTTGATTATTCTAGACGGTGATCACGCTGACAAATGAAGATATTTTACACTTTCTCCAGATTAGTGCGTCGCAAGACAAACCTTACGGTAATTTAAGATATTATTAAATTACGTGAATTAAATTAGCGGTATTGTTAATAATAATTCGTACCAATTTAAAATACTACCTTTTATTTCTTTTTTAAGCTTTGCCAATGAAAAACTTTATACCGTTTTCGCCCTGGTACCCGTTACTCACGGTGAGTGTGACAGGGGCGTTTGTCACACCGGAATTTGCAAATACGACGGAGGAAAGGCTGAGAATAAGTGTAAAACTTTATGATGCAGAAACTGAAAAGAACTATGTATGTAAATATTGAAGACAATTACAGGTGATTCCAAAATTATGTTGGAATTATTCTTTTTTTAAATTATACAAAAAATAACAAGTACTATTTAGGCTATTTTTGTGTTATTACAGTTAAATTATTTTTGTATTTGTTTTTTTACCATTTAGAGTATAAGTGAAGTTTGGGAAATTCCTATTTTGCCGACATCCCCATTGTCAGATCTTACTCTTAGTCATACGTTCAGTCTGAAAAATTTAACAGAGTTGTAAGTAGTACATGTAAATTGAAATTTAAATTCTTACCTTGTTTTTTTACGTGGAAGATGTGATTGAATTAATTTTTTGTCTGTTTCAGATTTTTACTAAACGAAGACGATAAATTTTCTTTGTTGTTTGAAACAACGACGGATTTAAGCTTTCCCATGTTTATGTCACTGAAACTGCTTCCAAATTATATTGAGAATGGAGCTTTGTTTGGGGGTCTGGTAATAATTGGTTTGTACATACTCATCATATTCGAGCTAATGAATCGTACCTTATCAGCAATGTTGGCAGCGACAGTGGCCATTGGAATCCTTTCGGCATTTCATGAGGTAAGCAAAAAACTCACCTAAAATTAAATTACTAATTTATATTATAATAGTTTAAACTTGTGTTATTAATTTACAGAGACCAACCACTGAAGAAATGGTATCCTGGCTTGATATGGAAACACTCATTCTCCTATTTTCCATGATGGTCATGGTTTCCATAGTTTGTGAAACGGGCTTTTTTAATTACTGTGCATTCATTATGTACAAAGTAAGTAATTTTAAACCCTTTCAAACAATAATTTTCAAAGAAATTACATATTAAATACAAATTATTTTCTAAATTAGCTAACAAACGGAGCCATTTGGCCAATGGTTACATCACTCTGCATGTTTACCGCTGTTGTTTCAGCATTTCTGGATAACGTCACTACAATTCTATTGATGACCCCCGTTACCATTCGTATCTGTGAAGCCATGCATTTGAACCCAGTACCCGTTCTAATTTCTATTGTTGTGTTTTCCAATATTGGAGGTGCAGCTACTCCAGTTGGTGATCCCCCAAATGTGATCATTGCTAATGATCCGGATGTGATTAAAGCTGGAATTGATTTTACATCATTTGTATCTCATATGATTATGGGAATAATTCCAGTTCTAATTGTGGCGTATGTTCAACTGCGAATTACATTTCGGTCGATGAGCTCCTTACAGTTTGAGGTTCCTTATGAAATAGCAGGTTATTAACTTATATTTATTTTTTATATTTGAATTCTACTATTATAACTTAAGTTGGAAGTATATAGATGGCGTCTTTTGTGTATTTCAGAATTGAAGAGAGAAATAGACGTATGGAGTCGTGCAGTGTCATCACTGTCATCCTACTCGAAGGACGAAATTGATGTAAAAACTATTTTGCAAACGAAGGTTTTACATTTGAAGCATGAATACAAGATGAAGAGGAAGATGGGCGGGTAAAATTGATGAATACTTGGATTATCTTAGATTTGGCTAATAATCAAGGAAATTTTTTATTCAATATTTTTGAATCTTTCTGTTGATTGCAGACAAACAATGGAAGGATATAGAGCCACGCTAGCTGAATTAGAGGAATCGGTAAATGATCTAGTTTTTCATAATTTCTTTCTTGTTTTTCTGGCAGTTATAGTAATTATTGTTTTATTTTATTTCAGTGCCGAATAAAGGACATGCCATTGTTAATCAAGTGCTCTATCGTACTGTCCATTGTTATCCTTTTGTTTTTCATTCACTCCATTCCACAACTCAAACTGTCGATGGGATGGACTGCTTTATTGGGAGCAGTTTTGATGTTGACCGTAGCAGACAAAAAGGAGTTGGAAGGAATATTGACAAGAGTTGAGTGGTCGACATTGATCTTCTTTTCTGCTTTGTTCATCGTGATGGAGGTATAGTTTAGTAAAGCGGTGTTGGTGAATTAATAATTTTGAGATGCAATTATCATCACTTTTGAAAATTTCTACTATTATAATAGGCTGTTGGACGGCTAGGATTATTGGATTGGATTGGTAACCAAACTGAAGCTGTGATACTTCACGTTAACCCAGAATCCCGGACAATTGTCGCAATACTTATTATACTGTGGGTATCTGGCTTGGCTTCTGCGTTTATCGACAATATTCCTTTTACAACAATGATGATAAAAATTGTGACGCGGGTAGCAGTTTCACTGAAGTTACCATTAAACCCATTGGTTTGGGCTTTAGCTTTTGGTACTTGCCTTGGAGGTAAAAACGGATCGTTTGAAAAACTATAATAAGTATTTACTTTAATTCTAAAATCTAATTTAAATGTAATATTTTGTATTCCCTAGGAAATGGTACACTTATTGGTGCATCAGCAAACGTCGTTTGTGCTGGGGTTGCCGACCAACATGGATATCGATTTTCATTTGTGGAATATTTCCGGTAAAAATAAAGTCCTTAATTTTTCCCCAAAACTTTAAACGAATTGACAACTCATCTTTCTATATATTTATGCTTGCAGTATTGGATTTCCTATGATGATTATTTCCCTTATTGTGGCCTCGGCCTACCTCACCATTTCCTACTATTGTGGTTTCTATTAGAATTTTAACAAGAGGACAAGATTAAATTGCTTTATACACTAATTATTAAATCGGGTAATTAATTTCTGTAAGTAAATTTTTACCATATCTGTAATACAAAACTCCGCAATCGTTATTTTTTTACTCCGTTTTAAAGATTAAATGTAGGAGTAAATAAGTACAAAAAACTATTATTAATTTGATGTAGTTTTAAATAAATAAATAATTAAGTCACAAATTTAAATAGTAACATTGACATTTTCATAGGAACAGCCAAGATTTTATTTCATTCCACCTTATATCTCAATTAACATTTTATGCATATTCTATAAAACATCGATAGCGAGAAATAAACATAAATGTAGCTAGTATATTATTATCCGTGTATAAAACTTCTCAAAATTATTTTCTATTGTAAAAGACGTACTTTGAAATGATCACGAGATAAAATAGCATGCAACTTGCACAATTAATCAGGTTCCGTATCAATAGTCTCCTCCAAGA
The DNA here is from genome assembly GCA_034699025.1 of Entomobrya cf. arborea Gr-Col-00668. NCBI lineage: Eukaryota > Metazoa > Arthropoda > Collembola > Entomobryomorpha > Entomobryidae > Entomobrya > Entomobrya cf. arborea Gr-Col-00668. The sequence goes on from JAQIWN010001808.1 coordinate 13,403, forward strand.
TATTGCTGTTATGTTGCAGCAGCTCAACTCATTAGAATTGGATCGCAGTAATTTTTTTTATTGAACACGAAAACATTTTATTTTATTTTACTTTGCACTCGAGACCATGCACAGCATAGTTTCATGGCAAGCGTCATTGCATAAAATGCCATGTAATTTTTTTTCCCCACAAAAATACATTGCATTGCACAATGACGTATCACCCTCTAAAAGAAAAGAAAAATACAAGAGTGCGGTACAAAATATGAGAATGCACTACTAGCGAAAAAAAAAACTACTGATTTTTAAAAATTACTCGATTGAAAATCAAAATGCCAAAAAAATACTAAATTAAAACCGAACGAACGATATTAATCGTAAATAATGCTACCTGAAAATACAGCGTTTTTTTTGCAATGATTTTATCGGAGAAAAGTTTAACTAATTTCGAACAAAAGCATATGCATCAGTATCCTTGGAAGTCCAAGCTGATCTACAATTAGCGGAAGTTGTTTTCCGAGAATTTTCCTCAAAAAGAGGCGAGTTTGGTGTTGAAGCGTTTTCGGATTACGGGAGAGATGGAGGAGGTACTCCTTCTGCTCTGCTGACAAAGCGGCACACCTACGAATCATTGGCGGATCAAAATCCTCCGCAGTATTGGCGAGATCCAAGAATAGTCGCTCATCCTGAGCTACACTTTGCAGGCAATTGAGTATTCCAAGAGGATGTCTGAATTGAGACTTGAAAACAACTTTGGCACCATATCTCATCAGCGTTTTGATTAGAGTCTGATCCAGATCAGTATTTGAGGAGAGATACTCGCCAAGGACGGATTTTAATGGCATTCCGTCATCACTGATGACCACTTTATTTGGATCTGCTCCATGATCCAAGAGAAGGTGCAGTATCGTCAGTCTATTTGTTATGTTGTCTGAACACACCACATGGAGGGGGCTCCCAATTATTGGTGAGCTTGCATTCACATTTGCTCCTATTTCAAAAAAAAATATCAACATGTCAAAAATGTGTTAAAATTCACCTCAATTTTTTTACTATGCCAAGTTTACTCTTTAGAAAGATTTTTTTCTTACCAGCTTCCAAGAACAACTTGACTAGAGTGGGATCTCCTCTCAAAATGGCCAAATCAAGAGGAGTAGGCCTTTGATACTCTGACGAAAAGTTAACATGAGCACCTTGTTTGACAATTAGGGAAACAATATTAAGGTTTCCAGAGAGGACGGCATAATGAAGAACAGTTCTGTGGTCATGTCGCTCATCAGTCATGGCATTCACATTAGCCCCATGCTTCAGTAGACACAGCACAGATTCCATCGCTTGTGGAATACGGCATGCTCTCATGAGTGGGGTTAAACCTTGACGATCACGTGCATCTGGATCCGCTCCATAGGTTAGCAAAAGGTCAAGGTATTCCACGTCTAAAGGAGAAATCAAGTTTATTTCCGAACCGAAAAAATATCGCGCATTTGGATTGGCACCGTTCTCTGCACACGTTGTTTTTCCAGTGGTAATGGTAATAATGATCAGCACATGAAAAATAAGTTACAAGAAGAGAAAAAAAAATATTTCATGCAAAAAAAGATTTATTTACTACGACGCATAATGTAACTGTTACCACCTTAATGTTTATACACACAAAAAAAATATAAATGTGTGTGTAAAAAAAGTCCATGCATACTTATTCCTGAAAAAAAAAAATTATGTAAAAAAATGTAGCTAACCGAGAAGTATTCTGGCTGCGGTGTAATGCTGATTTTTTATTGCCAAATGCAACGGTTCCTCGGAAAGCGTGGTGGCAGGATACATCACCCCGTCACTAATGTAGTCTCGGTAATCAGTTTTGGCACCGTTTTCCAACAACATCTGCAATATTGACAAATGAACGCAGTTATAGGTTAAAAAGTATACAAATACATGAAAGAATATATATATGTAATTTTCCACTAAAGCTAAAATAAAAAAGACGGCATGGTATGGCATGGCATGCAAAAAAAGTAAAACCTATAAAGTTTTACGATCCTAATCCTGTAAACTATTTACAATTTATATAGCATGCCAAATATTTTTTTTTTATCACAAAGGCAGTGTCGTAGAGTCCACAAAGTTTTCAAAAAAGATAAACATAACCTGACGGTCATGCTTTTATGAATGCGTAGTACAACCAAAACAACGTGATCCATGTCCTTTTTTCGAACATCACGTGCTTAACATTATTATACGCTTTGTAAATCTTTTTTTTTTTCCTCGGTAGCAACAGTCAGTCAGATTTTATATTGCTTTGGAAATAACGAAAAAAGGAATATGATGCAATAAGTAAAAAAACGTTAGAGCAACTAATCATACCTTGCAACGCAACAAGCAAGGCAAGGTTGCAGATAAGCCAAGAAGATTATCTTAAGTTACGTCAAAAAAAAATTGACAAAGTTCCGAGAGAGAGGTTTGGTGCATCGCTGTCTCCTCACTTGATACAGTAGTTTACTAAATAAATTTTTCATAAGCTGCTTGCATCTCAAAATAAATAGATATGATATTGCTTCATATTTTTCAAGTAGTGTAATTAATCGAGAGAGAAAATATGTTTGTAATTGCTGGCAACTTGGTATTGTACCTTGCCAAAAAAAATATTAAGTGTAGTGACATGGCCTTATGTGCATTATGCATGTTAGGTTTATTTTCTTTCTGCAATCTGTTTATCATTTCATATGAATCAAAAAACTGTTCATGTTTTTAAAACTGACCAGATTCGTACTTCAACTTTTAGTTCAGTGGCAATTGGAAAACAAAGAAATCTATTTTTTTTTTATCTCTTGTATTTTTAGAAACACAAAAATAGTATATAAATGTTATGATGATGATTATGACGATGCTCTCATGTTATTTACCCTTCTATTTTTTACTCACTTTCATCATTTCGGTGTATCCATGTTCTGCAGCCAAATGAAGAGGTGAATAGCCGCAGTCATCAGTTGAATTTACATCGCAGCCGCGGACAAGCAAAAGACGAACTGCTTCAGTGTACCGTTGCCATACTGCATAATGAATGGGTCGCAAGCCCTACATGACATGTGATGCACAAAAAAAAACAAATTGTGTTTAAAAAAAATCAATTTCATTGTCACATCTACAAATCACGTGTATCTAAAAAAAAATAAGTTAATGTTATGAACACAATTAAAATGTTATCGTTAAAAAAAATTACAATGCATGCTTAAGTTACAATTATGGAGCATTTGGAAAAGGTTAAAAGTTAAAAGAACAAAGATAACATTTTGTTTTGTTTGTTTTTCTTTATTTTTCTTTATTTTTCTTAGATGACTAAATTTAGAGGATGATGGCATTTCTTTTTTTTATCAATTATCTTGTGTACCAAAGCGTGTAAAATGCTTTTTACGTTTGATTGTCGTTATTTCTTTCTTGGAAATAAGATCATTAAAAATCTCTGGAGAAATAAAAAAAATCTACTCCAGATTCAGTTTCCTTTTAACATATTTTTCTTCTTGGATCGCATCGCATGAATGTTTACACAGATCAGAATTTGTAACGTGACACGAGTTGCTGCGACTCGACTCTCTGTCTGTTTACGAAAACAGTTTTTTTTGGGCTATTTATTTTTATTGGGTTAAGAAATGTGCAATGCGATGTACGACGCATCTCCCCAAGAAAAAAGCAGGATCATCCTCATCATCACCGCTAATAAAATGCAGTGATGTGTGTAGCGTGTGTATTATGTTTATTGTTTTTCTCGTGAATCTTGTCATGTGACATAATCGACGTAGATTGGCCTACATCAACGATAAAAAAAAGTCAAGTAGATAGAGTATATGCTTGAGTGAAACGACGACGCAACTTGTCCTAATTTTTCTTTTTCTCGTGGGCAATTGCGTACTCCCGACATTCCAAGAATAGAGGATTAAGTATGGCTGGGTGAGATATTGAGATTAATTTATGATTTAACAATTTTCCTCAATTTTTCTAAAGAAAGAACAGAAATAGATTTGAATTGAAATAAATTAGATGTGTTTCAATTTTAAATGTGTCAGACAGAGAAAACTTTGATCTTTTTATAATCTTGAAAGTTAAAAGTATTTCTTTTTAGTAACACTTATCTTGCAATTTATTCATAAAACTTTAAAAGATGCACTTGCATTAAATTTTTTTTGAACTCTTTTAAATTGAATCAATTGACTTTTCACTGACGCTTATGATCTTATGGAGATATCCTGGAGTCTCACATTTCCCCTTCTTTTAGCGAAATTGACCTAAACTGCTATTTTTTCATTATAATTCATTGTTTCTATCTTAACTGAAACGCCTACCATGTCATATGTCAACTGCATTTAAAAAAAAAAAAACTATCGCGTGCAAAAAAGTAAACAAGGTCTCAGACGTCAAACTCTGATTTTTTTCCCTTGTGCAATTTTAAAAAATGCGAAGAGCACGCTTACATTTGCGTCGTTTTCTATTATACTTACTTCAGTATATACCAATGATGCGCTGCGCAGACTATAGATGTGCAATGTGTGTAAAATATATTGTGACGATAAGGGATTTCCGAACCAACAATTTTTGCGCAGTTTCTTTCATTTCTCTTCCTCCGTTCAATGCACTATATGCTAGTTTTTACACACTTTGTTTATTTACTACGTAGTTTCAAAAACAAATTATCTTATAATTTTGCAATGTTCGTCTGTCTGTCCTGTCATGTCAGCTATAAAAGCCTTTGTTCTTCAACTTGCAAAACATGAAGACATATTCCAACCGAATGTGCACCAATTTTTCAACGCCTCTCGTATCAACAAGTAGTATACTAATAATATGATATGTAATTTTTTATTCTATTTTATTTATGTTCCGTAACGGTTTTATTATTAACAGTCAAATTTTCATCTTTATGCATCATTAATTCAGAGTTCAATAGAGTACAAGCTTTAATGTACTTTTTATGCATGTTATCCTCTTCTGTTAACCCTAAAAATACTTTTTTCTCAGTATTTACGGTTAATTTTTATGCATGCATAGCTTTTTCACTTATTTTCTGCTACGTTTATATTCCGATTTTATCATATTTTTTTAAACAGCTGCATTGATGATGAAGCTTACACATGAAATGATGTGTTTCAAACGTAACGTCGGTTGTTACTACGCTTTAAACAA
>JAQIWN010001809.1:0-18550 GCA_034699025.1 Entomobrya cf. arborea Gr-Col-00668
TGCTTCTTCGTTTGACTCCCTAAAACAAGTTTCAGAAATGTATTCACCTCTCATTTAAACTATATAACACACGTGTTACGTTATAGACTGACAACTTACCGGGGCTTGAGATTTTTTAGAATATCGGACAAAAAATTCACAGAATTTACACCTCCATTGCTAATAAGTCTGTATCGCTTCATTAGCAGAATATATAGGACAAGAAAATGGCCATCTTTAGAAGAAACTTCAAAATAGTTCGCAACTTCTCTTTCGTCCGGGGTAAGAGTTGCTCTCTCACACAAATTAGCCCATGTAGCACCTAGGTATATAAAAATATCAATATATGGAAACAAAATTACAGGGATTTAAATAGTATCGTTAGATTTATTAATAACCAACCTGGATGAGCGAAGCACAAATTCATCACAGTTTCAACCAAAGGAACAACAACGTACGCAGGCACCTTAGCGGAAAAACTTAGCTGCACTAATGTGTACAATACTGAAAGGGGAGCATCTCTCCTAGAATTACACCATTCAATTAAAGCGTTTCTGGCAATAGTCCCTAAGTAGTGATTGCTCATCAACGCCACAAGCTCTTGAAGCTGAGGGAGGAACTCTTCTGTTTGTGTATCTTTTTGAGGGAAAGAGAGTAAACATTTTATTGTTGCAATACTAATAATAAGACCAAAATAAAATAAGAAGAAATACGGTGTTTTAGCTATATTACTTTCACTTCTTACTACTGCAACCATATCATCCATAAGGAGTATGATAGACTCTTCAAAGTTTTTAGAGTGGGTTCCAAGCATTTGCTTATACTTAGATGAGGCAGTGACTAGGAGTCTGATATAAGACCGAACAAAAAGATATCGCTTGTGGGGTACATCAATACGACCAGTACGCCCAGTTCCACTGGATGGAGATGGTATGTCGGGGATGATGAATCCTGAAGCCAATTTAAGTAGCCTAAAAATTGCAGAGCAAAAGTAGTTTTAAAAATCTGCTCTGCTGCAGACACATTATACAATACTTTAAAGAATACAAGAACTTTACTTCAAGACAGCTCTATCCATGTGATGTCCATTTTCCAACTGGAGTACAACCCTTGGGTCTATGCTCATCACAAACCAATTCAGTATGGGCTCAAGGATGGCCGGAGTAATATTTTCCCATGTCATTTGATACAACGCCCGTTCCATAACACAGACCCAACTTGGACTCTTCAAAATCAAAAATAAGCATGTTAGTTTCATCCATTTATACATACGTATGTATTTGAGCAACGATTTCAAAACTAAAGTAGTATGTTTTTAACTGACCTCCCTGGCAATGCTGTCATTGGCTAACCTCACAGTAAGATTTAACACTATACCAAATCCCTTCGATAGCGTGGACGGATTTAAATGCTTAATCCATTCCAACCAATTTACTTGCGCAAAAATCACGGCTAAAAAACTATGACAAGACGGAAGGTACTTCTCCACAACTCTATTCATAGTTTCGACGTCTTGAAAATTAGGCCAGAAAATGGTCCAAGGAACACTGACCAAACAGTTATGAACTACACCTAGAACATGAGGCTTCACTCCACTATTGGCATAATTTTCAACATAAAAGCCCCAAAGACACGAAAATAAAGACCCAGTTCCTGCAGAAAATATACTCGTTGAATACTGATACATCATAAAATCAACTTTACAATAAAGATAATAATAAGTATACGCACCAGGTAATGTTTCTACCAAGAACATCAGACAATCTGTAAAATCATTCATAAAAATGATAGCTAATGAAGAGTCATTAGCCACCCACGGGTGTAAAACACTCGAACTATCGAAATTCATTTGCTGAATCCATTGTGCACATTGTTGCTGGATGGTTTTCTGGTTGTAAGGCAAAATCCAAGGGGCATATAGATCATGTAATACCGGCCATATACTTTCTACGACTGTAATTTAAAAGATTTATGTCCATGCAAAAATGTGAAACTGCAAACTGGATTCTTTCGTTTCATTTCTAAATAGAAAAGACTTACTTTTCTGCGAAAGAGATCCTTTGGAATTCTTAAGCGTTGACGCTACTAAACTCACTGAAATTAGCTGCATAAAACACGAAAATGCTTCGATGTAATTTCTGTATTTGGGATACAACCCATAAATTCCGTAAGAGAGGCGCTCCTTGGTGAAGTGTCTGGCTAGTAAACGTGCTGTTTCAATAAGTTCTTTGTGATGAATTATATTTGCTTCAGTGGAAAATCTCTTTATCTCTCTCCTTTTAACTGCAGAGTCCATACCCGACTTAAACTTGATAACGTTACGGCTCAAGCAGTTGAAAAAATCAAACCAAATTATTATAGGAACAATTTGCGCTTCACTTCCTTCCAACAAATAGTTCAGGATTTCTCCATAATGTTGAGGGAAATCGAACATAAGAATGGCTTTAAAATGATGTCGAAATACGTCATACACCATTGAACACTGCTCAGGATCAAACCCTTCGCTGGTCACAGCCTTCCAAATATACGAAATTAGCTGTGAACGTTCAAACAGTTTTGGTTTGGTTTTCCAAAGCCACGATGTTATGTCAAACTGTAAATCATATATAGTAAAATTGCAACATGGTGTAAAACATATATTTTTAATTGGGGAATTTTAATTTTCTGTCTTTAACTACCTTTGTTAATATCACGAATGCAAGATCAGCATCTTTCTTTGGAATGTTAGTAACGTCTTTGTAGATCTCTATTAAATTCGAAGTTGAACACATAGCTAAATTGATGTTGGGAGCAAGAACGCCTATCAAATGAGGTTTCACAGTGCAAATATTCACAAGCCGTTTGTATTGACTAGCATCAGGAGAAATAAATTCTCTTCCCAGAACTTCGGCTGAAGACGTTAAAAGTTGTCTGGTTGGAGGATAGAAATTTGTTTCATCATTAATAAGTTCGACCAACTGATAGAATAATTCCGCACCAACTGCAGATGTCCTGGCATGGTCTGGATGGTTTTCAGGAAGGGTTCGAAAGTTCACAACAAGTGTACTGTATAAACCAAAAGCAGCAAAGATATACATTATATTTATAGTTGCAGCTTCAGTTCAATTATCAAGGAATGTCGAAACGAATTAAATCATGTAATTACGTTATGAAATCTTCCAATAAAACGGCTGCGACACACACTTGCATTGTAGGTGGTTGCAGTAGCTTTTCATTCATCAGATTCTCATAGTCAGTACGATTCTGATGAATTCTTCGTCCGACAGATTCGTTAAGTCGAGCTTCGGTGAACTACAAAAATAAAACAAAGTTGTGATATCGTTTCCCCGAAATTTTTCACTGTCCAATTTCAGATTTATAACCTTGAATAGCACATGAGCCGGACCATTGCAGCTACCCCACTTTTTAGTTCCACTGCATCTCACATTCACCAGAACTTCAGCTGGAAAATTATTGTAGAGTTCGGGAAGGTTTTCGCAAAAACAACAATCTAAGGCTGTTTGTTGTGATATTTGCATAGAAAAACATCTGCAAAAAATAAGTATGATAATGATGATGCAGATACACTAAAGAAACACAAGCACATAATAGTAAAACTGGACAGTAAAGTAGCTTACTGTGCATAATCAGTCAAATTTTTAAAATGCGGTGATAAGCCTTGAAACATTGACTTTGGTTCTACAAGCATGACTCCTGGAACAATGGGAAGAATTCTATCAAACGTAGGGGCTGATGGTGGTTCCAAAGGTTGGTCATATGTAGCAAGTCTTCTAAGAATCTCATCTTGTCGATCGTCATATGTAGAAATACTTTGATTACGTCGACGACGGATATCTTCGTACCAACTAGATCGGCCAATGAGAGCAGCGTAATTTAAAGCGATGTTTTTTACGCTTGCTTCAATATCCTCATTGTTTACGAATTCCTTCCATTCTATATGACATCCTTCCATAACAGAAAGTAATCGCAAAGGCAGAAATTGAGGAGGTAACGCAGGTAGGTACAAGGAAGCACTATGCATCTTTGGATCATCAATCCAAAGTGTGAACGCAGTTGCAACGCTGTAATATGAATATACAGCACAATTAAAACCTGTACCATTAAGAAAATTTGGAAGTTTTTCCATTTCTTTCTCCCGCTTACCTGACACACTCTTTATAGTAGTCCATCATTATCGCTGGATTTTCAGAAGCATTTTCTTCCACCGATGAAACTTCCACTGCACCCAAGGCGTTTCGGTAGTGTTCAAGTGTTTCAAACAATCGTGCTTTCAACCGTTTCGCAAACGCTGTATTCACCATTCCATCAAAAAATCGATCGCCCACCCCTACCCCTTGGTTAGAGTCACTATTACGATTTACGATAATGTTTTAGTTAGTATTCCGATCTACAAATGAGATCCAATGAAGTACGTATTGTACATGACATACCCGGTTACAGGTCGAAAGAGGTATCTGGAAAAGAATTTCTGCCACACCAGGAAGGACAATTCATGGTCTACTGGAAGCTCCAATGCAAACTGTGCCCAACGATAAATAGTAAGAAAGCTAACGGAAGTCGTCAATTTTGAGGTATTACACGCTTTCTATAAATATGAAATGTTGGTTTACTTAAAGTTTCATTTTCAACGAAAATAAATGAGAAGAAATTGCAGTCTGAACCACTTACTTTTACAGCAGCATCTAATGATGTTTTGGGGTTAGCTAAAGACACCATTACTGAGTTCCAGAAACCAGTCTCATTCTCAAGAGTCGTCTCAATGGTCAAAAGCCCGAAGGTAAAATATGGTGAAGATGAATAAAATGGCGTGGGCAGTAACGTTTTGGCTGAACTGGACCATGAAAATAGAAATGATGCAATTCCAGACTGGGTTGTTGCAGATAACTCCTAGAAATTAAATCGTAAAATTAAATTAGACAATATTTACACAATTAAAACAATCGAACAGCACAAACTTATATAATTTTAATTCAATTAACCTTGTAGACAGCAGAAAAGTGCTCCATGAAGCAGCTATGCCATTCCTCCTTCGTAAAACAGTATTTCGCGATAACATCTAGCACATGGAGCGCATTGCGGTCCTTATTCCAATTTTCTAATTTGGTAATACAATCGACCCATAGTTTAATTAACGCAGTAGCTGACGTCTGAAATCTAAACCACTGTTGAATCTGGGTTGAAACCATGTCCCCAAACATTTTTGTATAATATCCTGGAAAATCATATTTTATCAAACTTTTCGCCATTCGCATGTACGTCATATCCGCAGCTAGCAGTGAGGTCAAAATTCCACGAAACCTGATTTTAAAAAACGATATTAAAAAACTATTCTAGCACCAACTTCAAAAAATATTTCTCTCATTCAAATGTACATACTTTTCATTACGGAACAAAGCTTCTCGACAACTGACAAAAAGTGGTGTCAAAAAGAACAATGCGTGCAGCACAGCTTCATATTTCGAATTCAAAATCATTACTTCCAGCTGTTCGATACCGTGAGGACATACAACTGGAATTGAGTGGCCCATAGGTGTTATCAATAATGATAAGAAGCATGCCAATGGATTTTTGTCCGATAACCCCGTACGCAAATTTTCCAATTCAGGATGACTTTCAAACGTCGGCAGCGTCTGGAAATTCGAGAAGACATAGTTGCATAAATAATAAAATAAAGCAAATCAATAAAATCATGCAGCATGAAAAAAGAGCTTACGCGTAATAATGTTGCCAGTCGGATTCCATTATTGCTGCGGTCGTAAATATGCAAATGAAGTTTCATAACGAGGTCCCACGCCCAAGCACCATAATTATCTTGACTTTTGCCCGCTAGCGACGACACTTGCTTCATACTCTCAGACAATAAGCTTTGATTTTTCACCCATCGTGAATGAGCTTCAAATACTAACAAGCCAATCTGAACGACAGAAACAAAAGAAAAATATTAGAAACATAACAGCTACAAAAACTGAATTAAACACAATTTTACCTTCAAATGAACTTCATAAGGCAAGAAGAGTTCCCCTTTATCATCAAAACCGAAATTCATGGACTGTATCACAAAACGACTAGTTTGACTTTCAATAGCTACCACGGAATAATTCAACAACCAATGTGAAAGTAATTTCAAATCCAAGATAGTAGGTTTCCAAACATCAAACGCCAGCTCTTTCATCAGGTACAAGGAGAGCTGCAATCCAAAGATGTACAGATAACAATTTTACAAAAAATACACTACAAAGTTGGAAATTACACTAATCTTCAATTAATGTTCATGTGAACTTACACTATCCAAAATTTCCATTTTTGTTTTCACCACATCGAGTAAAACGGATATTAAATAAGGATACTTCTTTGTTAAAGCACCAAGCAAATCCCGGGCATGTTTCGAGCAAGTGTCTCTTGTGACAGGACTTAAGAATCCAATCTAAAGAAACAAAAATAAACCCAGTTCAAGAATCTATTGAAAATATATTAGTAATACAGTCAATTACAGTGAAAACTCTCTTACCTGGAATAAATGAAAAGTCACTATTCGTACAAAATCTGGCTCCTTTCCTTCCCGAGCTATAGCCATATTTGACAAGGTGTTCAACAAATAGAACGCATCCGACTCATTCATTGACACAAGATCATTTTCAAACTCATAAGAAATATCTTCACTAGCAAGTCCATTCTTTTCACTTAAAGCCCACTTTGTAATTAAAGCATAGCAATCCCATAATATGTCAGGACTGACAAGGTGAAAGGGCATTGCAGCTAAAAACTGCAACGTTCCAATATTTCTTCCACTTAAAAGCACCGAAACTGAATTCATTAAAAATAGATCATACTCGGAATTGATGATTAATTCCCTTCTGCTGAGCAACCCATCACGATTTAAAAAATTCTCAACGTGTTCAGTAACATATTTGGTAGCGTGAAGAATCAACCGTCCAAGTAATTTGGTCAACTGCCGATATCTATAAGCACAAATACTATAAATATCTTAGGCACATCTAATATTTAAATAGTCCTGAAATATTTTGTTCGGAAATTGCAAAATATTTTACCTATCTGTGTAGTAGGAAGTAAACCCATGGCCTAATGTCGTCACCAATTGTCTCATAAACTCGATTAATTTTAAAACGTTGTTCTCATTGACATTTTGGATATCATAAATGTCTATTCCTTGGTTTTCGTATACAAAGAGAATGCGCTTGAATATTCTGTCGAAGGGTATCTGAGAGAATACAATACAAATACAAACACAATTTTGATTTAAAATTAAGTATAATACAAATCACATATTTTTAAATTGTCGAGAAGCATTCAAACTAAAATAAGACATACCTGATGTAGTAATGCAATTAAATCACTCTCCTTGAAGAATGTGGCATCTTCTGGATCATCTTCTCCATCAGAATCAATTACAACCCACTGGTGAGATGAGTCGTTTGCTCCAATCACTTTGTACGGAGTATCATGATACTTCAAAAAATCATCCCTTTTAGCGACAGGCCTTAAAATTAAATTCAACGAAGCAAGTGCATAATCCAAATAAATATGACTAAATGTTCCAAAAAACTCGGAGGGGTGATTTGGTATAGGTATCTTTGGAATTTGAACAAAACAGCACGCCCATTTATTGACATGTCCAGGAGGGATTCGCAGCACATGATTCACAATAAAAAGGTGATCTTTCAAAGTTGCAATCCTTAGTAAAAGACCCACACAATTTGATAACCAACGTTTACAATCTTGTAAAAATGATGGGTGAAGGGTGGCTTTTCGTGCAAAAATGAATAACGTTGAAATTGCCATCCGCAAATCTTTGGCTGAACTCTGAACCTCTGCGTTTGGATAATCCCCATGATATCCTTGAATCTCAAAACTTTGAAGATTGATATGGCTAAAATTTTTGTGAAAAAAGTGATCTATCTGTGTTCTGCACAACTGAACTGAATAAGTGTACAGAGGGAATGAGTCCTTTGTGAGCTCCTTGACCTGCTTCAAGCTTCTTTCCAGTTGTGTGAACACTTCTTGGCTGAATGTTGCGGTGTGATACTTATGAGTGGCTTCAACAGTATTTTCATCTTTACAGGTTGATTCCTCTTTCACAGTTTCTGATTTGATTGCCCATACAATTTTTTCAAACTCGGAAAACTGTTCCCTCAATTCATACAAAGATTTTTCACATACACCCAGTTGATTAAATGCTCGTTGGTAATTACACAACAATTCATAAAGTTCATAACCATCGTAAGAGCTTTTTGTTGTATTCAAAAACTCCTTCACATCCACATCCGAATTTTCAATAAAAAGATTATTGTATAGAGAGCCTATTTGTGACACATAACACTGAGGCGATCTAATGCGCTGTAAAATATTTGCCAATTCCACTGAAGTTGTACGACTCACATCCTCTGCCACTTCACCGATTCTAGACACACTCTGTTCGGAAAGCTGTCCAGGGATCAAGCTGAAAAATACTCCAGATTCAGTTTTAGCTGGAGCAGTTGGAATAGCCTCTTCGCAAGGATCCACCGTATCATCCAGATCATTTATGCTCACGTTTCCCAAATTAATCTCAACAGCTTCAGTGCATTCAATTTCTTCCAAGGTAGGATACAACGGTGGGACCGATGGAACAACCGTTTCCACCATTGGGCTCGATGGTTGATCAGTAACATCAGATTTAAATTTACTTGATTGTTCCACATCTGATATGTTGTCAGTCTCATTTGAAGAATCACATTTGTGAACATCTTCTGGGGCTGCTTCCAGTGCTACTTCTCTTGACTCAACAGCATTGTCATCATGAATACTATTTCCATTATCTTGCACGTTTTCACCATTATTTACATCAGAAACAGTATTCAAATTTACATTGTCCTTTCCTTGTTCCAAATTTAGCTGTGAAAATACTTCCTGGAACTCTTCACATGTTGGAGCTTCAGGAATGGAACCATTCGGTGAAGTCACTGTAACCTTCACAAATACAATTAAAAAATTCATTAAAAATTGACTCTTTCATATCAAATACTTCTATAAAATTCCAAGTTTTAGTCAAATTACTTCTTGGGATGACGACTTTGTGGAATGCCTCTTACTCTTCTTTTTCACCTTTACACATGCCTCCATTTTAGACTTTTAATAGTAAAAAAAAGTGTTTGAATTTTTCTAAATTGTTTTCCCAAATCCTGCATTAAACACTTGAATCATTGCACCTTTAAAATTTTCCAAAATCACAACATTAGAACTTTCGAACACAAAAATTTAAAACACTTTATCGATTTATTAGCTCAATCTCTACAAATTCAATATAATTTCATATATTCACAGGAACAAAATCATCCTTCAAATATTAGTTTTAATTGCAAACTGATAAAAAAAATATTTATGCTAACTTTTAAAAAAATCGTTCATTAAAATAAAACGCAGTTACGCGTTCGTAAAAGGAGATCGTAGTACAAATGTAAATATACTGTGTATACAAACAAGAACAGATGAGAAATCCAGCTGACTCAAATGCACGTGCACAAACGCTGCACAGCTTGAGACGAACCATTGGAAGAAGCACCGTACTTGTGCTTATGGGTAGTGTTAGTGTAATGCATCTATGCATTTTCGAACGACATATCAATGAATCAATGTACCTGTTCCTGTAAACATAAATAGCAAGCAGAAAAACATGTCTTTCTGCAAATACACAAAGACCTAGAACAAAGGACTATGATTTTGATAATGATTGACTATAAAGCAAAGATAAGCGTGTTGAGTTGAGGTATATGGCGTCTTTGCTATAATTTTGATGAGGACAGTATATATTGTCCCGTCCCGATATCATATGCAGAATCCATAATATTTAATTAATTGCATAAGTTAATTGAAGCAGCACTATTTTTAATTGATGTGTTCAGTGTTGATGATGACTATTTTGTGGATTTACTTTCAATTTTGATGAAATTTAAGTGTTCCTTCATATTAGGAAAATCATTAAACGTTTTACCTAGATCTACGTTTGAAAATCCTTAGTTTGCATAGCATTGCAGCGCTTCTATGATTCAGAATGTATGACAATTTTGTATTTAATTATATGTGCAACTTAACATACAACATATCAAATGTAAAAAATATATATCCAGTTGCATATAACCGATTTGGTTTCAGCTATGCTCTACGCTACGTCAATATTTACTCATTATAAAACTAATTTAGCAATGTACTTCATCGCTTGTTGTGGACCACGTTTACATTTTATTTATGCACTTGTGCATAATATTATCCAGTGTCGACTGTAATGTAATCCATATATACAAATACAGATTGTATTATTGGTGAACTAAACCAATGCAAAATTTACGGTTAAAAATGATGTTGACCATTTAGTTGTGAATGACTTTAAATTGATGATTTATAATTTAACCTATAGCTATGCTCTGCTTTTTAAGTTTTAGCTTCAACAAACCAAACAAACCTAAACATTACAAATTACAAATTCAAACAGTACCGTTTGTGCATGCATCAAAACGTCATTTTCAGTAGTATCTGACATATTTTGCACGTAAAAAACCACAAAAAAGTAAAAGTTAAAATTGGGAACAGGAAAACCATTTAATTTCAATCAATATTTGAGCTTTCTACTATATTTGCAAATATTAAAGGGAATACATACAAATATTTTGATTTTAGCATGGGTATTTGTCACATAATTCGAACTATAATTGTACATTTTTGTGTTCTGTTTCATTTTGCTGGATAATCGATGAAGAAAGCTGAATTATGTTTTATATTATGTTAAAATTAGTAGAATTTTTACTGATTACTGTATAGTATTGAAATCTCTTGCTTTTAGCTTTGGGCAAGGTGAATAATATATTATAGAGATCGCATTCGCAATATTGCTCTACTCAAAATTTTAAAACGAGGTCAACATGTCACTGTCATAAAGGTAAACTAATTTTGAGAGCAAGTTTAGTTACATATTTAACTAAATCATTTTCATTACATATCAGGTATCATCAATCATCATAATATCATAGTCCAGTTAATTTTGTGTTATGCAAAAGATGGGATCAGTTTTTGTTGAGCATTGGAACTCGAACAAAAAATTTGCTCTTTTGTTACGTGCGCAGTTATTTCCAGCATAGTTTGTTATATAAAAAATCTCAAATGGAATTACTTTGAATTTAAAATGCGAAATCTTTGGGCGAAAATAAAATCAGATTTATTTTTCGCCGTTCGTGTATTTACTTGTGATTTGTGCATCAGAAAAACTGTTCTGTGAAAATATTTCAGTTGTCGATTTACCAGCAGTGTTGTCTCACGATTCCCCAAACAAAGATTTTCATTGACTTCTAAACTAAACTTGTGATTACATTTTCGGAAACTGGCAGTTGTATATTACATATGAATATTTTATTATGAATACATGTAAGCAAAAAAAAATTAAACTCCTATCTGTTCTGTCTGTCATTTTTCTGCTCTGTCATGAAAAATTTATATAGAAAGAAGCATTTGTGTGGTGTGTTCACAGCTAATGACCGAACCAGAGTTCAAAAGGCCAAAAAGTTCATTCCTATCAAGATTTACCTTTTACAATACGCTAATACATAGTACTGATAAAACAATTTTTAAAAATAATATAAGCTAACTCGATCATAATATCTCATCTCAAAAAGTTGTTTATGACTTTCAGTGAATAGTGAAAAGCCACAGTATATACTTGCGAAATGCTAAATGAAAAAGAAAACATGACTTAATTTGATGTTTCATCAAGACATTCATTTTTCCTTTTCAATTAATTAAATGGAAATTATTATACAAAAATACATACCCATCTAAAACAACACGAACAGGTATGCACTTTTTATCAGACATCTATTTTTATTTTTATAAAGTTATAGACATGAAGAACATATAACATGTATATTTATCTGAATACACGCGTAAAAGCTAATCGTAACGTAATAAAAACTGACTCCCTCATGTCCTGGAATTTTACCTTTTTGCTCGTATCACATTACTTTTCCCTCCTTCTCAATAATAATTAGATACTATTTCATTTTTTATGTAGATATTACTGCAAAACAGAATAACAAACAACCTTTCATTTCATAATGGCAATATGGCTTGTGTAACTGTGTGTACTTTGAGTTGTACTCTTATGAGTTGGCTAAAAGGTGTATGCTGTGATTTTTTTAGTACTGGAAATAATCCTAAAGAGGTAAACTGCCGTCTTTAAGTATTAACACCTCTTTAAGTAATCAAGCATGGAAATATTTTTGGTGTACTCAGTAATGATTTCATTTACAAAAAAATCACACTCGTGTTATGCATCATAATCTACTACTGTTATGCTGCAGAAAACAAATCCTTCTAATTTCCATAAACATTTTAAAAATCTGTTATTCTTGGCATCCACGTCATAACTCATTATTACAATTTCACATTCACCCTAAACCCTATAAATATTTAATAAGTCAAATTTGTGACATAGGCATTGCGTCGCGATTATTGTAAGTGCACATTACTTGCCCTGAGTTCACTACGCAGTAGAAACGCAGTAAATTTTGTGACAAAAGTCTGAATGGGCTGCGTAGTAGTTATATAATAGTTAAGTTGAATCTTTGTGCTACTGGTCATCATATCACAGACACAGTGAAGTGTCAGCATTGAAAATGAAGCAGAGATGAAAAAATGATCCCTCTGTCAGTTGAGTCCAGTCAGAGTATTACATAAGCATGTGTGTAGCATAATGAGTTTAATGAGACTCCAAACATTTTTTTGCCTTGAATTTGAACGCTAAAAGAGAAACCACACGCCCTTTAGCTCTTTAGAGTGTTCGAGTGAATTTTGATGTTGGAATGGAAAGGTGGTAGACATTGCATATCTTCTAACTTCACTATTGACTCCATCCACTGTTCAATGTTTGGCTGTGTCAGAAGAAATGAATGTTAGCAACACTCTTTTTCGCGTTTAATCCATACATTTATGTACATTTAAACATAACAACTTGAGTATGAGTAAAAATTAGTTTGCTCCTGCAGAATGATGTGTGATGATGATCAAGCTTTAACGTAATCGTCGTATGTGTGTTTTTTTTGTGCACTCTATCCTCTCGCTCGAGAAGATCAACAAAAGCAAAGCAAAAGGGGGAAAAGGACTCTTTCGTTTCGTTTGTCTCTTATAATATTCCATCAGAAAAATAGAAGTAGAGGCTGAAGCTCAATGTTCAAGCCAAGCCATTGCATTATTGCCATGCCATGCCACTTCCACAAACAAAAGCGTAGTAGCATAAAGCACCCCAACCATAATATTCTTCTCTCTTTGCTTTGTGAAAAGAAATTCAACCACCGGAGCAGCAGTAGATTTTATGCCAGAATGGAAAGGCGAACTTGTCTACTAGTGCATTGCATACCGTTGCAGGAGAAAAAGAGAAGTGATCATCATCAAAAGCTTTAC
Source organism: Entomobrya cf. arborea Gr-Col-00668 (assembly GCA_034699025.1). Classification (NCBI taxonomy): domain Eukaryota; kingdom Metazoa; phylum Arthropoda; class Collembola; order Entomobryomorpha; family Entomobryidae; genus Entomobrya; species Entomobrya cf. arborea Gr-Col-00668. The sequence goes on from JAQIWN010001809.1 coordinate 13,423, forward strand.
TATCACATACAAAACACACCGTCCGCGTCCTGCTGCTGCCGTGCTTTTTTTGTGTGATGTGATGCACCAAAATCAGCGAACAAACAGAACACAGACTAACTGAACACACGGAAGAATAAAAAAAGAGAGAAGTAGAGAAACCGTTGTAGAAAGAGAAGGAGTTGGAGTAGAAGGAGTTCTGTTCACTTTTCAAGAGAATGACTTGTTTTTACCACACTTTACACCGCTCTTTCCTCTCATTTCTCTCCCGTGAAACGAGGAGTTAACACATACAACACACCACCACGCACTTTTGCACATTTTTTTCCATCACCTTTACCATCGCCAAACCAGTAATACAAAATCCACAATTTTTCTGTAGATTTTTCTCTCCTTCTTTTCTCCAAAAGAAAAATACCTTTTCTCCTACCTGCCTTTTTACCTTGTTCACCACCGTGTCATCATATTGTCTTAAACAAACTTATCCAGTGCACTGCACCGTATGTTGTATCAATTGTGACAGTTGTGAGAATAAAAGTAAAAGTGTATGGGACCAGAAAAGAAAGGAGCCCTTTAACAAAAAAAAGGTAAACAGCTTAAGAGAGAAGATGGGAAGTTTGTAGCAATACCTTTTTCTTGAGAGATGAAGGCAAGTTTTGTACCTGTGCGACGAGCACGTGAGACGTTACATTGAAGCACACCTTTTGTGAAAGAAAGAGAACAAAGCAAAGGTGTGAGTAACACAAAGAAACAAGCACATGTCGTGTTAAAAGTCATAAATCATGTTTACTTGTGGAGCTATTGTACTTTTTTTCGTACAAAAGAATACGATAAAGGAGATTCATGATTATAATGATCAGTGTCAAGTTCAATAGCAAGTTTTTATGAGTCATTTAAAAAATCTTGAGTCTTAATTTTTCCATTATGTTCGCAAATCTGTTTACTTACAAAGTGTTCATGTAACAAGTTTCGTGTTTGTGAAAAAATGGTGTCTTATTTCTTGTTTTAAAAGAATGACATAGGCACCAGGAACGAACCCACCTTTTAATTTTGCGGTTGACTTTTGTTTTTGGGATTTCTCACGAAATCCGAGCCTCCCATTAAAGAACAATTTATGAATACCTTTTGAAAGAATTTTTTTATTGTTTTATGACTTTAAAAAAATGTATTCACTTCAATACCTTGTTAATTAATATTAAAACTCTTTGGTGCAAAAATGGGTTAATTACAGTCATTGTACTGCACAGGTGTAAAATTAATTTTGAAACAATAGTTTCTATCCAGATTAATATGTTGATTCTAACTGTCCTTTTATTCATATCGCAAAAAAGCGGATTAATTCATTATTTGACATTTACGTCACAAATAGACTACAACAATTTTGTCAACTTGTTACATGAGTAGCTTCATTTCATTATCTTTTCGTACAAGTTGAAACTAAAACACAAAGAAAAGTAGCGAACAAACTAATAAATCCACTATTTTTTCTTTCAGAATTGAATGACATCAACTTGTGCAAAAAGCCGATTTTGCAACAACGGTAAAAAGTGTTTCCACACATCTTTATCCAACTAAACGTGCTCTTGATCAGCATACATGGAACTTGGCTTCTCATCTTTACTTTGTGCAATATAAAAAAACGATTTTTAAACTAACAACGATATTTGAATAGACTTTCTATCCAATTTAATTGCAAATGTGCTAGTGAGCAACTCTCACCCGTCCTGTGTCCGTGACTAAATAAATGTGCAATATAACCCAGTTGATGGGGTGTCGGTGTCACTACCAAAAACATTGAAAATACTGTTTGTCAAATAGTGCATTCACCTTAGCCATCAAAATTTAATTGATGCATTTTTGTCTTATATTTAAAGGAAGTTAATGAATCGTGAGTTTTTGTGCGTTGTAATAAAACACAATACAATACATAAAGTTAGTTTTATGACAAAACAAATTAGATGATAATGACATATGTGACATAACATGGTGACAATGTACACAAGCATTTTGTGGGTTCAAGAACAAGATCCTAAGTTCAAGTTTATGTTTTATTGGTGACGTCATCGTCAGTAGAAGTTAGCAGACACTTTAATTACATTTAATTAATCACTCCAAAAAGTTGAAAAATTAATATTTTTAAAAGACAGTAAAAACAAGATAAATTAAAAGCCACTTTAATCCAATTTAATCAAACCAAAGACATTTCAACATTAATAACATTCTAGATTTTCCATAATCAACGAGACTCCTTGCAAATCAAAAGAAACATTTTTTTAAACCGGAAGTTTATTACTTTTTCGAAGGATGAAAGTGTGAGAAACATGTATCAACACAAATACATAAATCTACACACATTAAAGTTTCGAGTTACACGGATCCATCCATACATACTATACTTTTGAAATTACTTAGAATATTTAGTAAATGTTTATATTTGCAAAGAATTTGTCCTGATTTTGTCGACAATAATAATAACAAATTGTGAAAAAATACACCAACTTTATTTGTGCCATTATTTGGGTGTTTACTTTACAACAAGAAAATTAGCAAAATATAAGTCAAGTGAACAAAAAAATTTCTTTAAAAATCGAATAGTGGGCATTTATGTATTTTTGCTAACTACTATTTCAACAAGAGACAGAATGAAAGTTAAATAGAAACTGTCGAAGGGAACCTATCGCCATGTCCTTATCTAGCACACCGTCGTCGTGCAAAAAAAACTATGTGAATATTTTTTTCTCACAATCCATTAGTTTGAAGCTGAATGAGCTGTAACGAAGATTTACACGGACTTGGCAATCCAATGAGAAGAAAGAGTAATGGCCAAGCAGTAGGAGGAATTGTGGTGGTGGAATGATATAATAATATATATAAAAAAAGTTTAATGCGCCTTGGGGAGTTTGACTTTGGCTTGTGGTGACATTTTGACACGAACCGGAGGAGCACTCCACAAACGACGACAGGGCTAACTCTTGCCGTGCTGTGCCGTGTACACCATTTTTATTTCTTTTCTTCTTGTTTATCGTATTTGCTTTTTCTCCTTGTGGAAAAAAACGTTGGAAGGAGAACAGGAAAAAACTATTTTGTTTTAAAATGAACATGCTCAACACGAACATCATCATCAACAGCGCCCATCTTATTACTTGTATGACATTTTAGTCTCAATAATAACACCTCACACAAGCAGCAGAAGAAATAAAATGCGCATTTTTATAGTTTACGTTTTATAATACTTTATATCATTCTCCCGTAATAACAGGAAACCACAAACACAACAAGTTGATATGTGACAGAAAGAGGGAGACGAAGAAGAGACCTGTGTGGTATGGTGTTTAGTATGAAAAAAGAAATCAACTCAAATTCTCCCGTTAGTTCCTTGTGTACAAATTCATAAGGGAGTTTTTTCAATAAAATAATGTTAAAAGAAAAGGATAAAAAGCAAGTCTTGAAAACTTGGAGAAGATGATGATATTTTTGATGTTGATACTGATGTTAGTACTAGAAAGGTGACAAGTGGCAAATGGTGACTTGACTGGTGAAAAAAGTTATAAAAAGTAATATATCAACATATTATAATTGCGTAGAGTATTTTAAAAATTTATTCTCGACATAGTGTGTTATATACTACGTGAATAGTCAAGTGTTATGTAGTTTTTTTAGATGCACTGCATAATATTATAGAAAAGTGGTTTTTGTGAAATATATTATTATGTACATTTCACATTTTTATTTGCTAGATTTTTTTAAAAAACCTAAAACAGCGTGGGATTCAATTTATTGATATTGGATCAAGATACAGTTTTTACGTTTTATAACCACATTTACAAGCGTCGGATTCCTGCCAATTTGATTTTCTTAGGTGTCAACCTAAAATACCAAAGGCAAAAAAAGCAGTCAACATACTATAGTGGCAATATAAAGTTGCATATATATGTGTTTTGCCATTGGTGTAGTGATGATATCTTTGTAAATCTTCACTTGAACATTTTTTATTGCAATTTCATTCGCTTCCTTCGATGTAGTCGAGACAGTAGAAGAGAGATGAAGACATTATAAGGTCTAATGAACGAGTGAAAGGAGACGAAAATATATGAAATTGAAATGATGATGTTGCTGTAAAAGTGATGAAAGATATTTATTGGATTTATATTATTTATATGCGATGAGAACACCTCCAGAAAGCCAAAAGCTTTCTTAACAAAAAAAATAAAGAATGTTATAAAGCCCAACCCCTCATGTACATGCGACTAAATTTATATGGCTAAGCCATAACAAGATCTGTAGAGAAAAAAAAATCAACTAAAATATTGGATCTTCCGTCTAGAAATGTCAGTCAAATTAAAGGTTTGATTGAAATGAAAAACATATGAACTAAGAATAAAATCGAATTTGTCTTCTGTACAAAAATGTTACATAAATGATGGTTAAACGTGAAATGTGACCGTGTCTGGAAAGGTTATCTAGGAACTGGTAAGATTAGTAAAAAACATTCAATGGGAAACCTCGACAAGATGGCTAGTGTCAATGAGACCGAGGAATTGCAACAAGCTCCGTCCTCTTGCAAGCCTTCAGGGGCTTCGGCTTCAGCTTCAGCCAGATGCAGAAGGAAACAGGCACAACCACGCAGGAAAAAAGGTAGGATTGAATTTTTTTGAATTGCATTTCTCTGTATCATCCGATGCATTGTGCCGTACCGTTATATTTTACATCGCGTTATGATCATAAGATTGGAAAGTAGGTTTGACAATATTCAGTCAATGTTTGCATGCATGACTGTATATTTTCCATTCCATTGACCCACTTGAGTTTTCCCATTTCCCTTATTTCACAAAAAGTATAATAATTTTTTGGGGAAAAATCGTTTCTAGTTTGTATCAACTGCTTTTTAGAGCCAGCGTACAATGTTTGTGGAATGTTATCAAAATAAGAATGATTTTACGGGTTATTCTGGTCTTCTGATGTATGCGTGCTATTCTGTACGTCATCATAATATTATATTTTTACCGATTTGTGTCGTACACATTACATAACGTAAGCTCTAGAAAACAAATCACGACATGCATTTTACTGTTATGGCCTCTTCTCAGCTCATATCTAGTGCGAAAAAGTCGACTTCAACGAAAACACCGTTCCCTGAGCGAACTGGTTC
>JAQIWN010001810.1:0-18548 GCA_034699025.1 Entomobrya cf. arborea Gr-Col-00668
CTTCTCGTTGAAACGAAGCACGTCCTTTAGGGATTTCCAATAAAAATAAATAAAGGTTGAGATATACATACATATATTTTGTGACTGTAAAACGTTTGTCTCAAGATAAGTTTGCTTATAGTATCATAATTTTCTCTCACGATCAACTTTCTATTATTACCTAATACACACCACAGAGGATTTTTTTGTTTAAAAGGTGGCTGTATTTACTTATTAATGCATTTTGAGGAAGAATGTCATTGACTAGTATGAATATAATAAGAAATTGATAAAAACGAGATGGAGATGATTTCAGCATATTTTCGATACGCAGTCGTCCTGAACCTGATCAACAACCGTAAGCCTTGGTAATATTAAAACTTGCCCTTAATTTAACAAAGCAAAGTACACTTTGTTCCTGTATAAGGATAGGTTAATGAAGAAGCTACTTTGAGCTGGGATTTTTCTCGTTACTCTACTTGACTTTCTTCAAAGTTTCCATCATGATGATCGTAATCCTACCATACAACTATGATATATATCAGGTATTGCATTGTTTGTGTCAGCATTACAAGTGTGTTCATACCGGACGCACTGCTCATTGTATTAAACTGCATTACTATCAGGGCAAGGAACACAAACATATAAAGATTTTGTAGTGTTGAGCATAATATCAAAGGGAAAGAGGAAACATTGGTTGGAAAAGCTTTTTTCTATACCGTTTTCTTGCAGAAACCAAAGAGAAGATGAGCCCGATAATATTATCAAAGAGAGCAGTAAGCTTCCTGAAAAAAATCTTAATCAAGTAGCTATAGAGAAGTAAAAAGGAAAGGTAAGAGGGATGGTGTTGTTCGTGTAAGACTCATACCAACAAATATAAACAGAAAAGTTGTACCGGTTGTTTCAGGGGTTATGTGTTATGTTAGAATGGCCACTCAGTACAAAACTCATCATCATCAAGACCTTCGAATAAAAGCTTAGATTCTGGGTAATATTTAGTCAGAGATTCACTAGAGGCATCGGAATATCATAGCTCTTCAGCGGTGGGTGTACATGGTAAGCCAAGTCAGTGAACTCATGTGGCGGTGGAACAGGGAAGGAAAGTGTATTAAAAGTGAAAATACTCGTGATGAGCAAGTAAATCACACACACACAACAGTAAACATTTCATGTAAGCAAAGGTGCATGTATACATGTATGAGCTGGTTGGTACTAGATGATGACGGTATCAATCAGAGTCTACCTGGTATTTAGGCTACTTTAAATTATATTTCTCGGGTATTTTTTATACTCATGCTTGCAGTAGATCTTACTGTATAATCACTTGTACAACTCCTTTGTTATTTTATTTATTTTATGCGTTCTGGCATTGAAAAAATGTTTTTTCTTCTAGGATTTCACGAGAAAAGGGAACAAACTTTTAGAAAGACTATTTGGTTGGCTCAATATAAATGGTGTTTGAGTTTGGTAAGTTGATTAGGATCATCGAGCAATGAACTAAAAGTCAAACATGAAACATAAACAGATAAATTGCAATAAGCGCTAAATTAAGTAAAAAAAAGTCTTACCAAAACTTCCAGCTCTGCAATAACATTGATAGGTCCTTCCTTCAGTAAAATGGACAAGTCTAAATTGTACTTGATATCCATATTCACTAGATTAAACGATGCACGAATTGTTGGATAGACCACCGTGTCAATTTCAAAGGATGCTTGTCGAACAATTGCAAAACCGCATTCTTCTTCCTTTTCGGATGTACCTCCTTCCAATTTAAAGCCAGCCTGTGTTTTTAACCAATTGAAAAATAAAAATTATTGATTCAAAACTGAAGACTCTACAAGTTATACTTTGTAATAGGTAATTGTTGTGCAGTAATTTGCATAAAACGCAATACATGAACAACAAGTGTTTTGACAGATTGTGTGAGTCATTTACAGGTAAGAAAAACAATACAGTAGGTGTTCGGCGTGGTCCACTTTCCCTTAGATGTTTGTTTTTAATGTTTTTGTGGAATATTTAATTAGCAAATAATAAAAGGCTGGGTGCATATATAAATGTACTGCAAGTACACAGTGAACTCATGAAACCATCAACAAATAAAAACTATATTTTACGTTTTCGCCAAATATTTTTTTTCTACATTACTGACCTCGCTCGATAGTAACCCTTTTAAGCTATCTTTATTGTTATTATTACGCAGTAAAAGAGAAATAAGAAGACAAACAAAAACTGAGAGGGGATAAATTGTACAATCGAATTGAAAGAACTAAAATGTAAGTAATTTAAAACGACAAGCGTTTCTTTTGCGACCCAGTTAATATTTTCCGTCATTATTTTTAATTAATACTGTTGATTTCATGGTAAAATGCAAGATTCTTTGGAGAGTGCCACATTGTTCCAGTGCCTTTCCTTATGTTCGAAAATCGTTCGAGGTCAGTCAGCTCGTAATGGCGGAGCTCATGCGGTGGTGGCATGCTAGGTGGTAGTGGCTACACAGAGTAGGAAACCGACTTGTCACGCAAGGGTAACTTTGTGTGTTTTCATATTACTATGCACATAAGTATGTATTATGCAGAGTATAAATACGGATAGACTCACAACTCATTAACAAAGCTTATACCTTACTATTATGTATGTATGAATGTTTTTTAGTAGAGGGAAACTAAGCACGACTGCTGCCACGCAATCAACAGCAATGAAACGCAAAGGTGTCAAACATATTTTTTTAAACAAAAAACTTACTAGTTTCCTCACTAAATTTTCCGAGAAAGCATAAAAGTAAAATATTGTTTGACGAGGAAAAAGGTTTATTGAGAGAAAGCCGTCGCGTCGTATATTTATTTCATGTTTTGTTCTTTTCTTGGCTTGATCAATGAACTCGAAAACAATAAATCATTATTTAAGTATGATTATTAATATTATTTGGTTTCCTTTCTCTACTGCTTTTTGGTTCCTTCATCAAAATTCTTTTGGTCTTTTTTTGCGTTATATACATTTTCTAATAAATATTATACATGGATTTCCATATTTCACCTGACGATCATCGATCCAACCCGCTATTTGAGTGTGGTACGTAGACGGATCATCCCAAGAATTTTTGAGGGCACCGCCAAAGGTTCTTGTTCCCGGGAAGGGTGTGCTCCCATCCAATCTAATGTCAAAAGACGTCCAACTCTCTATGACCCACTCACTTTTAGCATTAATTCCGTCTTCATTCAGTTCCAATTTGATCTCTGCAAACTGTCACATCATACAAAATTAATGAGTCATTTTCTTTTCTTCAGGCCCACAGACATAGTCTTGTAAGCACATGCATAAAGAGTAAGTAGAGTACTAAAATAGGAAGCGCGACATTGCATCGCAAACAGAACAAGTCAAAATGAGAAAGCGATAAATTTCCTTATTTTCAGCTCCCAATGGGCTAAAACATATATACTTTCACTTACAAGCAGATACACGAGCTCATTGCACACAAACAAATAGAGACACTCGCTTACTTAAATATGCAAAAAAACCACCTTCGTGCAGCTATCCACCTATTACGACGATGTAGCATTAGCCGAAAGAATGTATGAAAAGAGCCAGAAGTGGAGTGAGTCGACGACTAGAAAAGAAATACGGGGGAATAGGAGAACCTCGACAATGCAATGATATGATGTGGAAGATGGGAATGGCGAAGAAGAAAGGCAGGTTGGTTGCTGGCTTTAGAGGGAAGAAGAGAAGGAAGAATAAAAAGGAGACAGAAAAGAAAATAGGAATTTGCCGAAAGCCAAAATGCAAGACACATACAAGCTTTCACAAGATTAATGTAAATTTCTCGGTTGATTGTGCAGCTTAATGACGAAAAATGATTTGGCCTGGCATATGAGCCCTTCTAAACTGACAAAATATTATTGTCATGGTATACGTAGAGTTCTTTGTTAAGAAATAAATCCTAAAAAGGAGATGAAAAATAGTGGCAGGCTTAAAAGACTCTGTCCCGCTCTCCCTATTTCTGTCCTGTTTTGCACTTGTTCCATGGACTGTGTTCGTGGGCAAGGACAAAGAAAATTAGAAATGTTTCTTGTGTGGCATGCTAAGATAGTTCTTTTCTTTAGCGTTCTAGGTAGATATAATCTATACACATTTTATGTATATTTTATGTATCTCCCTTATATTCCTTTGTCAGTTTTCTTTGGTGTTTTTATATCATATTTATCACACATCCCATGATTGAAGTGTGAATATGTCTCATCAACAACACGTACGTTCCTTCATTCGTTATTTGAAATGTGTACATTGATATATTTGGTAATCGTTATGGTGATACGGTTATGCATAGTTAACCTGGATATAATAGCCATCGTAATAGAATGCTCAGAATTTTTTTTACATGCAACGGTTACTAGGTGTAAAAATTCTTTTAACAAACGAACAACTGCCCATATCCTTATCTTAACTATCTATCAAACTTGTCAAGTATTGTTTATATGTAAATGTTTGCTCCCTAAATTATAGATGACACCATGTTTCCAATCAACTGCTTATAGTAACATTTAAATTTTGCTAGGTATCCTAACATAACCATCATCATTATCACTAACCGACTAACCCTAGCTGAATTGTTATAGGAGTAAAGAAGCTCTGGTAGGAAGAAGGATGAGATATGGACGTGGCATTAGTTGTGGAAGAAATACATTGTATACATGATTTCACCTCTTATCGAGTATAAAGCCATGCTAATATATTGTTTGGCATCAAAGAATACACAGACACGTCACGATCGTGTGGAAAGTATCTAACATTGTTTTTTTACTCTTCTTACCTGAGCAATATCGATCTTGGCTCTTGTGTTAAAATTCTTCACAGGCATCCAGGGACTTGAGAAAGTAAGGTAGACCTGAAACTCTTCCCAGCCTGCCGACTCCAAACCAACTTCCAAGCTGATAACAACTTGAGGCCAACCTAATTGGCATGCTAATCGAGAGTTGTCTCCTATGACGTAGCTAAAACTGCCAAATATTTTGTCATACTTTGGATTTGACGTGGTCAATTCAAAACCTAGCGCACCATCCTCTTCAAATCTAGGCGTTCCTAGGGAAGATTGGCAATAAATTTTCAAGGGTTTAGGCGATCATTATTATTGTCATTGGTGTGAATACTATCATAATAGGGAGAATAATGCTTGGAAAATAAGAAAAGCGAGGAGGGTAAGATATTTAGAGAGGGATCATAATGCAAGACGCGCGTCATGGTAAAACAAGACGAAGAATAATTTTTATTTTTGACGGAATACATAAAGAAGAATAGCATAGTAATTATCTTGATACCTAGAAAATTTCTACAATGAACAGAAACATTTGCGGATACTCATGTTAAGGAAGAAGTAACTCTTCTTTTAGTGGCTTTATTACCCGTTATGGTGACGGAGTATTGCAGGTTTTCGATGTACACACCAATCAGAGCCACAACATCCTTATCTTCTTTCCTTCCCAAAATGGCCTGTGCGTCCAAATTTTGAAAGCCAGCAAATGGTGTTTTGATGTGCAACTCCATTTGGGTTGACAGAAGATCAGAAAACGAGTCAGGCACAACCAAGTGGCTCGTCATGCTAATTTCCTTTTCATTTGATAGCTAGAGAAGCAAAACGATGATGGTAAGAGGGATAGTGGTGCTTATTTATACTTTAGAAATAGCATCATCTCTACTGCTCTTCTTTGACTTGAAAATATGATATCGTACCTGAACGTCAAAATTTGTTTTGCAATTAATCCTGTTATACTGGAAGTGATGTAGACTCATTTGTAATGTTTCCATCCCCTCCAACGTTGACGTAAGGTTAGCACGCATGGTAAACTTGAAAGGAATACGGGAAGTGGAAGATTCACTGACATCTTCAAGAGACGTAATTCCATGCTCCCTTTCTAAACTTTCCAGATTCGTTTCCATTTTTCCTTTTAGTCTGTGAGAGTCGCCCCAAGTTGCATTTACGTTGATTATCCAGTGGTCTCGGTTGTTATATAGGTCAACACTATGATGACAAAAAGTGTATACGTTTTGAAATATTGAATTTATAAGAATAATTTGTTGGACGACGAGCAGCAGACTACAGAATTTTGCGATTAAAAATTTCAATAAATTATGAAAATTAAAAAAACTAACTACTATCATGCAGAATATCTTTTTCATTTTTAAAGCGAATAGCATATCATTATACACACTTAGCAAATATAACGTTTATAAAAATACTGCTGGACAAGAAATTCACATTAAACAATTCAAGTTAAGTAAACTTTTAGACAGGATTTTCAGAGACACAAGTCAAATTTTTGTGAGAGATTTTTATACACTACATTTACCAAACAGTTTGTCTCAGTAGTTCTGCTTCATTTCATATATAATCTCAATCTCGTCACCGACAAACCCTACCATTTGAATATTCTCTCAACAGCGACATCATCACTTTATAATATATACACATACAACCTCCATCGCCTTCATCTCTTTTTTCCTTTACAAAAAGACAAAAGTTAATAGTCATCTTTGGCACTGCTCTTCTTCTACAACTCTGGCTTTTTTGTGTAAAAATCTGCTGACATGGCAGAATAATTGCATAACACAGACCAGAAGACTTCACTACAGAATAAACTAGATACCTGCTAGGATATCCACAAAGAAAATCCGAAATATATTATATCTCCTTCTTAAATAATATCTCCACTTTATTATCACCAACGACCACCGTAACATGAGTTTTTTCCCTCTCTGAAATCTTTTTTTCCTTGGAATGCATACCACACCACCATCGATGAAAAGGCATATTACCTAATATTTTACTGCATTAATGTACATGTGAAAAGGAAAGGGGAAGAAATTTTCTCTCTCGACTGAAGTGGAAAAGACGGAAAAACCTCACTCTCAGCATGACTTTTTTCTATTTTTTAACTGACGATCCATAGATATGCAAATCTTTTTTCTCAGTGAAAAATTATAATGGTAGTAGTTTTTACAGTAAAAAGCAGTTAGACGCATTTGCTTCCTTCTCCCATCTCAAGAACTACCATAGTCAATGCTACATACTTTGGAGGAGTTTGACTGCTACTGAAAATTTGGAATTTCCATGAAGAAACGTTCATTTCCTCCCTTCCTGTTCAGCTAAGAAAAGTTACCCAGGAAAATGGTTGTTAGGAAAAAATATGTACATTTTTAGTGTATGTATTTAAAAAACAAACAGAAAAAGTCACGTACTCTTTCGTAAAAGTGAGGAAGGAATCATCAAGTCATTCTCTAATTCACTTCATTTATTCCTAAGCCGTTTAAAGATAGCAGATACAATACACAACTTTTCATCGGTTATGCTATTCTACTAAAAACTTGATAAAAACCAGTTTGTCAAACAATGCGACTTAGTGCATGCAAACAATAGTGTATTCCCTTAAACGTCTAATATGAGAGGAAGTTAAGAGTAAAAGGTGGAGAAACATAAAAAGGGAAAGTATTCCATGAAATCTCTATCTTGACGTGAATTCTAATGTAAATTCAATTTTTAAATGACAAAAAATGCCCATAATTTTAAAAGTTCTTTAAATCCAAGTTTACTTGGCTTGTCGTGAAGATTATCATAAAAAAATCTACGTTGAACGCAGCCACAATGAACTAATCATTATTGTTAGAATGTATGAATAAATCCGTAATCCATGCATTTTTGCAGAACTAATTGATATTTTTGCTTTACTTATCTCTTTGAAGTTAAAAAACGTACTTTTTGATAACTAAGCGACAATTTGTTGATATTGCTAAATCCATAACAACATATTATAATTTTATCAACGTAATGACAATAACAGTGTAACCTCAAAAATGCTTACATGTTTAGTTAAATTTATGCACGTCAGTTTTTCTAGTGACTATATACACAGCTTTATTAAACCAATCACGTCATCATCATTATAATGCAACATATTGAAAATGCGTCCATTTACAACAGCGTATTTTTATAATAATTCCCTCTCTATGCAATATTATTTTGTAGCAACCCAAAAAACACACACTTTCCATTTATTTCCATAAAAGTGGAACAAGATGAGGAATTATTTTCTTTTTCAGAACACAACTATATAGTCAGACAGACACACGAAGACACAATCTGCAATTGTATATGCATTTCTCTAAACACATGCACATTATAAGCAAAAAAAGGCGAAGCTGCATATTTAAATATATATATATGAATGAGAAAAAATAAGGAAAGTATAGTATCGCTGTCGTGTCTTCTACTTCTCCTCGTTTTTTCTTTACTCTTGTATTTTTTCTTTTGAAAAGTAAAGAAGAAAAAAAAATTTCCATACCCGGCATTGAGGGAGACATTTTTGACGAGCTCAAATGGAGTAGCAACCTCAAGGAGAACATCATATGCTTCATGATCATCCTGTTCTGCTGCTGCTGAGATTCTTGGGACAAGTTGGGCATTAACATGCAAATGTTCCTCGTCTTTCCATTTGAGACGCCCCATCACTACCCGACTTCTATCATCTGTACAACATGAAACATCAATTTGAGATGACTTTCTCTCTCTCTTACCTCCCTCCCTCCCTATTTTAGCCCTTCTTTCCCGAAGAACAAGGAGAAGAAGTAAAAAACAAGATTCTTTTACAACGAACAAAAAATAAAGAGAGGAAGAACATGAACTACGTCTAAAGATGATTTTTTTTCTAACGTTGTCATCGCACCACATCGTTTTTAGATATCTATTTTGTCTACAAAAGTATACTATTCTGATACAAGTATATCAATAATAATATTTTTTGACTTCATATATGTATGCTATATTCATTGGGCTTGGTGGCAAATATAACAACTCTTGTAAGAAAAGGGACAGGAGAGGATGGCATAATGGATGGATAAATGTAGATAGATATTAACTTTTCTTATAGCTTTCCACCCTTTTCCTTTAACTTTCATATTTGTCATCTCGTCGCCTCCTTATCCTACCATGCCTTCCTCTTTTATACGTAGCTTTCTTATCTTAAAAAATCTGAAACATTAAAAAACCCATCTGCTACAACATTTTATATCGTTTTTCACTTGTTCTTCTTTCAGACACTGAACACCCGTTGTCATCGTCATTTTCTGTTGTAAGAATATTAGTATAACTGAATGTATTCACATATACGCCCAGTTTATTGCTATTATTACTGAAGTACCTCAATCAATAATATGATGATTTTCAGAATAAATGTCTGGACTGGAGTAATATGATGTCATGTTCAACTCATGAAAATATTTACAAAGGTAGAAAATTTGTAAGAATTTTTCCTTTCAAAAGTACACGTCGTGTCTAAAATGTTGAGATATTAAGATCATAAATATGTATGCATTTACTTTCAAAGTATTCCGGTGAAATTGTCTGACATTGCACAAACCTTGATAATTCTATAATTTACCTGTCACGTGCGTGCAATCTGATCGAATCTGTGCTGAATTCTAATGTGTACACATAGTGAAATGGTGCGAAATGTGTTTGTTTGATCAAACATGTCTATAGTGACAAATTGTCAAAAAAATAGTAAACGCATGTTTTCGTTGTGATAATTTTTTATGAGTTCCAGCCATTTGCAAGTATGAATATACACAGTGTCATTAATACCTTTATCATACCGGTAGTGACCTTCACAAAAATAATTATAGCCAGGATACATGACAATTCCTTCAAGCCGGTGTGCAAATTGTTTGGACGAATCTAAGGTCACTTCAAATACAAACTGTTTGTTGTTGTCACGCGCGCCATTTCCACTTGTTCTGTCCCAGTTGTAAGCAAAGTGCACTTGTCTAAAGCCGTTTTGATTTGTGGCTTTGACCCGAATGTGAAAGCCAGAAAAATTCCTAAAGAGGGAAAACAATTTTGATACTGGTAAAAAAATATTGTGCAATGTTTGAACAGGAATGTTTTAAAACCATCATCACTTACGGCCCTAGGTCTGTTTGAAGAGAACATTGAACTCCATGCTCAAATTCCAACTCACTCATTACCAGGTAGACATTTTCACCGCTGTTTACCATCACATAAATTTTATGTTTGCTTCCACTAGTCAACGTGTGGCCTACTTCGAAGGCATGGCGTTTATTTTCGTATTCTGACTATTACCCAAGTAAACCAATGTTTGAATTTATTAATTATAATTTTGCTTTGTAATTAGACAAATTAAATAATTTTACCTTTAGTTGCAACTTTGTCTCTTTCTCTTCCGACAGATAATCTACACCCAACTTAAAATTATCAATTGTCTTCGTCGCAAGTACAAACCAAATGGAAGTGTCCACTTTATTTCGCCGACTGCGATCCGTCAATGTAACGTCCAAATTAAGGTAGTTTGTTGAAAACCAATCCATTTTGCATTGAATCTATTAGCATTAAATAGTGTTTAACCTAATAAGTTGATATATTAAAACATTTAGTATCAAGAAAGGTTACATCATATATTCTAGGCGCTCCCTCGTCAATACGAAAAACAACTTGAAGCGGTGAACTATTGGGAATAGTCAAGTTCCACCGGGAATCCAGAAACAACATCACTCCTGGCTTTCTCTGGAGAGAAAATGATGTACCGTACGTTTGTCCTAAAGGTTAATCATAAAAAGGGGCAAAGTGAAACAATAAGTTTTGACATGCAGATTTCGCTAAGTACAAAGTTACTTTGCCTCTGCAAGCAGTTACGCAGTCTATGATAAACGCCATAAAAAGTTAGCAATGATAATGATTACGATTTGGATGATGATGATAGTAAGTAGCGTCTAAAGAACAAAAAGACTTTTTAGAGAAGCGAAAAGAGCTAAAGACTTGCCTGGGGTATAACGAAAGCTAATTGCGGAGTCAAAAGATTTCCCATGCGAGTCGAAACTAGCCTCAACTCCCCAATCAGTTTGCTGAGACGGCTGAGTTGCAAAAAACGTCCATTTTACTCCTCTCCTCTTATGGTTAGCCTCATGATGAGCTTTTGCCTGAATGCGGAAATTTGTTGGGTCACTTTCGGTCAAATACTTTCTCCCTTGGCGAAAATCCACATCGTTTTGGTAGCCATCCTCAGAAACCTACTCAACCAAAACCGAAAGAAAGAAATTTAAAAAAGAAAAGCAATGTAGTAACTATATCACTAATTACAACACACTCAAATCAAAAACATAGAATCCACAATCAAAGATTAACGACCAAGAGTTCCTTAACATCTTGTTTGAGAAACAGTTTTAGCACCATAATCACTACCTTAATTGGTATAATACTCCTGTATACTGTAGTTATTATTATAGGACCCTATTTCATTAAAAAGTTGCTACGCTTTGTTCTGGTGATTATAATGATTAAACTTATCATCCTCAGGTGTCAGGCATCCATAAAATGCACTCATTTAATTAATGGATTTACTTTTTTAACGTAAGTTTCTTGAAATTCAAGTTTTATACTTCCACATGAACAAATAATATCCCAGCCTTTAAGTAAAAAGTGTGACAAAAAAGTAAAGGTACGCCCATATCGCTACAACCATGTGAAAAATTGACAACTATGCAAGAATAAGTTCTCGTTTAAAAATTTAACGAAACAAGGTTTCATAATTCTTTGCTCGTTACCACGTAGTACTGCTTGTACATCTCCCTCTTTTTTTCTGTTTCATCTTCCTGTCTGCATACTTTTTTTCTCTGAGAGAAAGTGTTAAAAAGAGTTTTTGAAATACATGAAATTTCACAGGAAAGAAGGACACGGCTTGTAAGGTTATCAGGGAAAAAGCATGCAAGTAAGTATGCATATCTATACAACAAACAACGTTTTTATGCTTACTGATATGTGTAATATGCAAAGCAGTGATACGGACTTAAAAGTTTCTTTTTTTTCGCAAGGGAGGGGATCGACGGTAAAAACAGAGAGATTCCTTTCACTCAAGTCAACTCAGAATTTTTTTCCCGTGCAACTGAAAATGTTTCATGCTGTATACCCACCATGAATACTCATACAAACATTTTCATTCATGAAAACCTACTAAAGTATGTATATTTATGTATGTCCGTACATATACCTATTATACCTATTAACACGGATTTCTAACGAAAGTGAAAACTAAAGAAAAAAAGAGAAGATCTTCTACAGATTTTTTTCGCTTCCTCTGAATAAAAAAATATCATGTGGCTAAAATATCGTACAAGAGAGCTGGCTTGCATTTTTCAGAAACGACAGAATTCACATTTAAATTTCACGCGGGAGTATGTTTAAGTATACATACATTCCTACACAACTACGGACTTTTTTCATGAGAAACTATTGGGAAAATGGGATTGATGTGCCAGATTTTTTTTAGGTTTTAGAATTTTCTCTTGCTTTTCTGCAGAGAAAAAAAAACTATAAAGGCAAAAGACAGCTAGAAAGAGAGAGAGAGAGAGAGAGAACACCTTTTTCGGCTTTCTCTTTTTTTCGTTTTTTGCTTTAAAAAGTCCAGAAAATTTTTCCACGATGTGACACATGAAGGACAATTTTCATCCTCAGTCAACATGTTGTCTATATACGTAAAGTTGCCCAACTACAGCAAAAAGCTAAAAGCTATATACTAAAGCTGCAGCAAGTGTACAAGAAGAGAGTTGTAAGGTAAAAAAATTTTGTTCTATTGTTATTCAAATCCTGACTCGATACGAAAAGGTGAGCCTATTCTTTTTGCAGCCGTCTTTGTAGTTACCAGGCTTTTTTACTATCTTTTTTCGTACTCCACTTTCTCTTTTTTCTATCTTGTGTAAACCTTCTCATAGAGAAAAAATATATAAGTAAGGAGAGAGAGAGTAGACAATTGTAGCATTATTGAACTGGGAGTATAAGAGCACAAGAGAGCAAACTGAGTATACAACTTTGACGAAAAGATTTTCTACTAGTTTTTGTGGGTTTTTGGAAATGGAGACGATGAAGTATGCATACACCGCAAAAGTTGTGTGCATAATAATCATATGAATGTGTGTATTTCAGAAAAATAGTAATATTCACAGAACAAAAGAGAAAAAGAGCGGAGTGCGAGAGAGAGAGAGAGAGAACAAGAGCGTACGACATCACCTACGTACATAACTATTATACGTATTTTATTGTCATGTCACTGGCCTTGTGATATTTTAGAAAATGAAAGTAGGGTTTACATTTTTGTGAGTAGGTATCTCAAGAGAGAGATTTTTATTCGGTGCCATTTTTTTGGTAAATTTTCTCTGGTGAATAATATTCTTTGTCAGTTTTTTTTACCTTGTATGTCACAAATTGACATCTGTTAGGCTAGGATGATATGGTTTTAGAAGTTTGTTAAACTGTACTGTTATTCATATTATTTTTAGTAATGATATAAAAGGATTATGTTCGAAAGAGAAAGTAGTTTTATGAGTACATTGGTATTTGTACAGTGCAGTGGGGTAAAGTGCTACAAAAGCATATGAACGGAAGGTCAATGAGCGAAACAAAACACAAACCTGAGAATTCCAAATGAACTGCATGTTGTAGTCTGGGTACTGTGTAAAGTCAACAGTAACTTTTGAATCGGTGTTTGTGCCGAGCAGTTGGTTGTGTCGCCGCTTTTCCTCATTAGTTGACAAGATTTGTAAAATGATCATCTCTGTTGGTGCGGTGGGCCTAGACCCTCCAGGTTTGTAGCTGCCTTTGCAGTTAGCGAAGAAATAGGTCGAGTTTTGTGAACCTTCAAGGGCCATATTCATTTGCCATTGTTTGTAGAATACGTCTCCTGAACCGGTGTATGTTCGAGATACTTCAGGTTTAGAAGGTGAAGACTGTACATCTTGATCATTCGTACTGTCTGAAAAATTAGTTTTAAATTAATTAAACAAAATTCTTGTTTCTTACACATGAGTAGTTGGTAAAAAATACAAATGGGTTGATTTCATAGAAAAATATACAGAAAATAATACGGTTAACTTGCATACCAGATAAAGTGTTACTGTCCAGAAACACTGAGAATCCCATGTAACGTTGTGCTTTAATTTTGTCCAAAACGTCCAGTTTCACAGTCAGTTTTTCATTTGTCAGCTGCCCTAATCATAAAATGTGTACACGTTCATGAGGCTCGACAGTCGCATGTTATTTAAAAAAATAAAAGCAGAGTGTTCCATGTAAAAAGATATGATTTATTTGGAATGTTTTGAGCAGAACTTGGTAATTTATAAATTAAAAGAATTTCGGCAAATATCAAATAAGCACGCATAACACTTCGAAGAATTATTAATGAAATTGCCTGAAAATATTAATCTTGCATCAACATCATTCATGCGCATTTTTGTGCCTGCTTAGTTTGCTAAAGTTGCCAAACTGTTTTCGCTCTTTTTCACATTGAGCTGAACTGAGCTTTACTTTTAGTTTTACTTTATATTTTAAAAAAACTAAAAACATTTACGTATCACTGAACTTAAGAAATATAAGTATTTTGCAGTCAAACGGATGACTAAAGAAGCAAGAAATGTGTTGGCATGCATACAAAATAAACGTTTTACAATTGTTTTAAGCGAGTTATGTATTATAGCACCATATAATAAAACATCATTACAAAAAACAAATTCCGAAATTTATTTTTTTAGCTACCTACGGTAAAGAATTTTCAATCCAATTCCATGAAAATGAGGCGGAGAAAGGAGAAGCAGATGTAATGGAGTTGGCATACACTGGATGGATGAATGATTTTCTCTATTTATGTTCAGTTCATGTCGTTGTTGAGTATCTGCTCATTTTGCATGATTCCCCATGTCACGTATTTAACTACACATGGTAGTATTCTTAAATCGTGTAAAGAAGTGTGTATACAAATTGTGATCGTCTTAGGTTTGGTCTTTTGTATAAGATGATGAAAAGGACACAATAGAAAAGTTATGATGAGCAGTTGAGTAGGATTTGCTCAGTGAGCCATTGTTACAAAGCGATTTAACACTTTTATGAAAGGAAAATAGGGAGAAGCCTATACAATGATGAGTATGTTGGCGCACAGAAATGACAAGCTCAAAACGAAGATGGAGAAATTGAGTTCTGGTGTTCAGCTTAAATAAAGCCTTTCTGGATACTCACACAAAACCACTTTAAGAAAGACAAGTACAAGTATTTATGCAGACACTTTAACATGCTGTTACATACATCGAGTTTAAATTTGTACTAAATAGTTAGCGTGGCTACACTAAAGCAATATTTTGTGTAATAAACATTTTACGAGCCTTACTGTTTGAATTGAACCAATTCTAAACTGATTTAACATGCTTGAAATGGTGAAAATAAGAACATAAAAGCTTAACAAGTATGCATCCAGGTCCTTATGTTACTTTATGCGGTACGGAATTCCTAAAACTTATTCAGGTTTTAAGTTGAAGTAAATAAGAAAAAGGAAACATGAGCATGCTAAGTAACATCAAAAGTCATCATCATCAGCATCCGCATTATAATAATCCCATTTAAGTGAGACCACTCCTGTTCTCTGCATACTTCATTGTCTTTTCATTCTTCTTCATTCTCTAAATTTTCGAATGCTTATACTCAATGATAAAGAGGATAAAGTACTTATTTTGGTTATACAGCTCCCATAACTTCCAGCAATTTAAACAGGAAGAGTTGAGTAAATAGAAGCTTTGGAAGATGCCATAAAAGAAAAGATTTTGCATTGTTGTGTGAACTCATGCATGTAACCATCTTAAAATGGCATTAATTTTACAGAAGCACGAAAAGCAATAAAGGAGTGCACTCATTGGATGAGTAAATGCTAACCAGACATTTAATTGAGGGTTAAAAAATAACACATGAATGAGTGTTGATGTCAGTGTAAATTGCTTCTGTTGATTTAATTCTTAAATTTAATTCCCATGGTATGTATTACATGTTTATTGCTTTCTTTGTACTAAATAGGCGTTAGACTTTTTCTATTTCCAACTTATGCAAGCCGACGGGTCCGTGTATTTTATTTAACTTATGTTTACAACAAAATGTAGAATGATGAATAGTAAAAGTGATGGACAGGTTAATAGATTAGGGCCACATTAAGCGAATACCTACTTACAAGGAGCCAAAAGCAAAAAAAAAATTGCGCAGAGCCTTACTACATGTACACTTCATACCACACGTCACGTTTTTAAATTTCGGTTTCTGATGTGCCTAATGCTATGCTAAAGGATATTAGCGAAACCGTCCTGTTTCCAGATTGGCATGGAATTTCAAGCTGTGCAACATTTTAAAGCATTATGTACGAAATATGACAACAATGATTATGCTTAGAATTTAAATAGCATTTTTGCGGCCTCTTTTTTGGATTTTGTTTCTCTTGTTTAAATAATACCCACTACTTTACTACATACTAAACGGACAAATTAAATCACGGTGAAATGGAAAGCATTTTATTGTAGGTAAATGTAAAAGCAGTAGGAAATTGTTCTCCGTTTTACCTACCATTAACTGTGGCAGTGGATCCAGGAAAGTTGACATCAAAATTGAAACTTTTATCTTGTTTATCCAGCAAATATTTTATTCCTAACTCATCTTCTCTTGGATTAGTTGCGGATCCTGTGGTTCTCACTGTACGTAGCATGAAGTCCGTACTAGTCTGTGTGTGATATAAAAATAACAAAACATCATTCAATTTCATTCGGAAATAAGTGTAAGATAGGTTCGATTATTGTTATTTTGGACCGGCAAACCAATCTTCGAGTTTGCAATTTATCAATATTTTTTCAGTCTGCAATCCGTTTCACGCGCACAAATTTTCTTCATTGTACATCAATCTAGACTGAGAGTGTGCATCTTGTCAACAAATTACGCTGATATAAAAACAAAAACCAATACAAATATACCAATCTTGAAAAGTAAATGTAAAAGGCAATCACTTTCCCTAGTAGCATTCTGAGTTTCTCTTTTACTCATCTATTCAACTAACTTCCGAAAATGGGTTGGATACTTTATTACTGAGCTGAAAGCGCAGTATTTATATTATCATATTTGTCTGTCTGTCTGTAATGAGATAACTCCAAGACGTGTGAACTCGATTCCGTATAATATGACATGGGAACCACTAACGAGGAAAAATATAATTATTGCCCAAACTATTTTACTCCATGGCCACTGGTTACAGAGTGACACAACTTCAAAGTTTTTACCATTAGCGGCATCAGATTCTGGCTTTAGTTATTTTTCGCAACTCCGAATCGCCAAATCCCATATTGTAGGTAAAATTCGAGCAACCCTTGACATTTTTGAGTCTAAACACCTACTTATCAAGTTTAAGATACTCATTGGCATACCGGCCCGGTCGGCCGATCTTCCTACATGATAACTCATGCTTGCGTTCACCTGTTTAGAATAATTTATGTACAGTGAAACAAAATAGCTTTCTGTGCTTCTAAATATTAACCAGACTCAGAAATTGTCAACGTTTACTCATTTTTAACCTGTAACCCCCAGGTTGTTCACTTATAGTGGCGAATGTTCACCTTAGCCAGTTTGTTGTATCTTAAAGACCGAAAACTTTGAAGTAATGTTACTCTGCAACGGATGGCCATGGAGTTAAATGGTTTGGGCTATAATTACCTTGTATTAGTGTCTACTAATAGCCCCAGTATCAAGCTGGTTTGAACTTATACTTTGGATATCATCCCTTGTAAGGTCAAAGGAAAAAACTTATTGATTATCAACTCCAAGTGTCAAACCCCAAGGTCAAATGTCAAAGTCAAAAGGTTTCAAATTTTTCATAATGTACGTTTGAATAGTGCAGTTTTCGTCGATGGATCATGAATCATTTGTTTGGATCAGAAATCGGGGTCATATGCTGCAACATCAAACACATGACATCATTCAAAAGCGTTTTTAATCGTCTACAACAATGAAGATCAGACCGTGTCATAGGCCGTATTCTTTCAGCTCCGTTGTTATGACCGCTTGTACAGCGAGTTTATTCCAACACTATTCGTACATACTTGTTCTGTTCCGTTAAGTAGGACGAAAACTACATCCATTACATTGTGACTACAAAATACACGATTCAACTCAACGCGCATAGACCTTTGTTTATTATTTTTTTTACGTTTTGCTATCAAAATAATATTTTTATTCCTGGCTTGGAATAGAAACTCACACCTAAAAAAAATTAAGACACGATAATAAAAAATGCAGACAACAAAGTCAGTGTTCAACGAACGGAAGCAATTAACTTTAAACTCTTGAAGAGATAACCTAGTTAGTTCTCTATTTTAACTATTGCATCCAAGCCTTGTTGTCATAATAACCCCATCTACAAAATTTTATCGTTTACACGCAGTTTCCATATTGCGTTTTTAACGAGTAAGTGGCCGCTTAAAAGTAGTCGATTCCACCAACATAAAAAATGAGTAAAAGAGGATAGTTCACAGCGTAATTTATGCGTGCGTTATGCGAGTAAACGACAAACATTTTTGTGGAAGTATATGCGCGGTTAATGTGACTTATCTGCATTTTATTCATAATGAGTAAACGCGTGGTTTATGTGACTAATCTGCATTTTATTCATAATGAGTACACGCGTGTTTTAGTTGCTTATAATTCAAATAAATTTACATTTTATTATACA
>JAQIWN010001811.1:0-18539 GCA_034699025.1 Entomobrya cf. arborea Gr-Col-00668
TTGCAGTGATTGATTGGACACTAAATTTAAATACTTGGCGTCGTCGCAAGTTTTAGCTCATCCACTACGCATTGTGTGTACATCTCATGCTAATATTCCTAATTCAATCTTTAAAACATGATTTCCAGCAAAATATTCCCAGAATCTTGAACGGATATATTTGGCATTATGAAAACTTTTCCAGATGGCTATAGAATCCAAGAGCCTTCCTTCTTCTTTTTACTCAATACATTTATAATCTTATGCCAAATTTGATAACCACACATTTCATCATATTTTTTCCAGAAAAAGTATTTTGAAACTTAGTCTTATATATTATGATTTGTATATTATTGGTAATTGAGGCGGTGACGGGTGTGGATATGGCGTGCGACACATTACGACAAAACCTCGCCTTCTCTTTTTTATTGTGCAAGTTTTCTGCTAATGTTTTCGGATAAGTAGTAAAAATTAGTCATTTGTACTAAACTTACCAGTTTTATTACAATCGTAAATTCTGGCTTACTCATAGCAAACCCCCATTTTTATTTTACATGCGTGTATTGCACATGTCAAATATTTACTTGTACTCGTTACCAGCAGTAGTCAGTCCATCCTATAAAATGCCTGCATACATGTTCTGGCACGCATCGCACCAGTTGTCCCTTTTACCCCCAAAAAATATTATTTGAAGGGGACTTTTCTCTTTTCATTCCAAGAACAGGTGCAGTTTTTTCGGGAATGGAATCCCATACATAATTGTAGCTTTGCTTAAAACTCGATTTATCCTTCAACTAAAGTATTTATGCAACGCGATGGTCTATTTTATTATTCCTCCTCGGCTGAGTTGGAATTTTGTATTGTTGCGTTTAGAAAACCAGTCGTCAGTCAGCACCAGAGCAAAAACCCGATACGTTACATCACACCACGTAACATTCAATAAAATAAATGCACAGCATAAACTCAAGTGATCCTTTTTTCGTACCATCCTCGTCATCTACCACCACTGAACAGTGATTACACATCACATCGCATCCCCTACAAACCCTGAATAGGCACAAGAAATTCAACCCATATCAAAGTACGCAGTAGTATACCCAAAAATGCATGTGTTTCATCCAGAGGCCCTTTTGCAGTATCCGTTTTCCCTTCATTCTTATGTAAGGTGAGTCTTCATTGTACATAATGGATCACCGTCAATTTCGTTGCAGTTGCTGCTGCAGAACAAAATCCGGTGAATTTCATTTTCATTGTGACTCGTTCCTCTCTACCACCATTCAATCTTCAGCTACTGCACTACTGGAGCAGCTTCATACTCTACTCCGATCCGATCGACCTAAATCTTTTAGCTTTTTTATGAATAGTAAGTATTATGCTCTAACTATTATTACGTTTCAGGGATGAAAGATGTGCACATAAGGAAATTTTTACTACGCACTTGCAGAGTTGGTCTCCCTTTTGAATAAACAAAACAAAAGAAAAGCCAAAGAACTGCCTCTCTGCCCTGCTTATGTGGAGTACTCCGTCAATGTTTGAACTTTACCCTGTATTTTTCTATTAAATGTTTGTACTTATATTATTTTACGAGCGTGAAGGATGTTATAGTAAGCGACTCAGGCTAAAAATCAAAGATGAAAATGCAAGTTTGTTAATGGATCGCTGAGAGTAGCACCTAAACCTAAACTCATCTTCTTGATGATGATCATCATCAGTATATCAGCATTGCTGAGAAGAACATCCCTTGTGACTCGTCAAGGAGTGGGTGCCTGCTTCAAAACCTCCAGATGGGCATTTCCCTTTTACTTTTACGAGAGATGGAAAACTCCCGAAGTAAAGAATAAAAAAATGGATGAAAGGGAAAGAAATCCTGGGGTATGGGGTGCTGCTGGTTAGTAGGTTTGTTTTTTAAAGTTTTTTTTTCTTTCTTAAGATGATTTTTTCTCCTAAGCTATGGTACAAGCAGCGTTGAAATTCATTCTTAAAAATGCTTCTTCATTCTTCATCCAGTCATCAATATCATCGTCAGCTTCGAATTCTTGACCTTGGTTTTTCGTTACTGTAAACAGTATACGTTTCAAGTGGATTGGTTCTTAAATGTAAAAAACGAAATGTCTTATATTTTGGGACTCAAATTACTTTTCTGAGAATAACTCTCCACACATTTGTTGTTTGTGCTTGAAAGAAAATTGGTTGACATAAACAGAGAGACAGACGAAGAGAAAAAATGAGTGATTTTGTACAAATTGGGTAGACTTTTAATGAGACTTAAATAGACATTTACCACAACACAACATTATGGCGCACTCAAAAAAACGTTCTTCTGGAGACGAGATTCAGTGTTCTTATCTTTCAACCCTTTTCTCTCTGGCGTACTTATTACGACTTCTTGTCATACGTTACCTACTTTGCAATTGCTGTTGATGAGTTAGTTATGCGTATTGAAAATGTGACACGACTTCTTTTTTTTTGACTTATTGTATGAAGAAAAACGACAAATTATGAACTTTGAAACGAACGTGAACTGCTCAAGCATCCATACTTCATAGAAAAGCTAACAATCAAACTTTATCTAAATTCTTTTTAGCTAAATCTCCCACTCTTAATCATTATATCCATCATCCTCATCATCACCAAAGTCCTCAACCGTCAATATTTTTTCACGAATGACTAAATCTTCAGTCGAATAAAAAGAACACCTGAAAAGCATCAATGGTTTTTACTTAGGAATCAAACCTATTAAATACGTACTTGTACAATTGTACGAAATTTATGAAATAACCCTTTTTGTTGTGCTCGTTTTCGTAATAACTTGCGTTGGATTTACATAATCATATTACAACAATGCTGCAATCACAAGAAAATACCAATGTTTTCCAAAAGTACCGACAACCAAAAATCTACAACCATCCAGAAAAGTTGAGCAGTGCTTCTGTTTAGCTTTTTGTGATGTGTAATCATGCTTAAAACTTTTAGCCGCTTGCTGTAACTTACATGTGAATTTATTGATGAAATGAATGGGTTACATTATTTTATGCAGTACACACACATACACACAACATCCACATTTTTATCAAAATTGTAATACGTTACGCTGTGGTCTGGTCGCAATCGCAACTCTTCAAAACAACACACATGACAATTGCCCAATAATGCATTGAGATTACATCCTCCCTCTCTTAACTTTCAGGTTACTATTGAGTAAGCAGCATAATAATTCATACTTATTCACAATACAAACCAAACCCGCCAAACATTGCCAAAGCAGAGCAATTATTCAAAAAGAAAAAACGATTTAATTTCATTTCGAATACACAACACAGGTTTTCTCTCTACAATGCACAAAGTCTCTTCCACATCATCCCCAACATCGTCATCCCACCTACATATTTATTTGTTCATCTCATACCCTGATTTGTCATTGACATCATGGCTCGTGGCACAAGGAGGAAGAATAAAAGTACCAGGTTTATCATCATTATCATCATCATCTCTACCAAAACGCCCGGTGTTAAAGTTAAAGTTAAGCTGACATCTGAAGCAGCAGTGGAGAGGAAGAAAAGTGAGGACACCAGTCAGTCCCAGTCCCTTACATACGAAAATGACAAAAATAAAATCAGTGAATCATTCACTACTTCCATATTTCATATAATATGCATTTTACTTTGAAAAGGAGCACTTTTTTCAAGAGACCTTTAAACTTGTACCTTGCATTTATGTACCTCTCTCTCTCTTAGCATTACCGACTTGGTTTACTTACTTTGGGACAGATGAACACTTCCCTTTTATTTTACTTTTTCTACCTTTTCCACTTATTGAATTATATTTTGTTAGGTGAGTATTGAATTGCAACTGCAAAGCAAATACTCATTCAGCAAGTTTCATTATTACAAACTACATAGTGCATGGTCAAATGGATAAATTACACTTTAGGCTGAAATTTCCACAAAAAAAGAAGAGAATTTCTTTGTAAACATCTTTGGTTGTGTTCACGCACCTACATAGTCCACACACATGAATGATCCTCTAGGGCACAGCCCTGCCCTGTACGCTTTACTAAAAATTTTGAATGAGTTTTTTCCTGCGTTCGTACTTTACTTGATTTTTTTTTGTCATCAAACTTTTGGCTCTTTGTACCAAATTTTACCAGTATTTTAAACATACCGAGATAAATACACGTTTTCCATCAAGTAATGTTCATAAATTTCATTATTATAGCTTTTACTTTATTTTATGAGCAGAGAAAAAATGCCTTTTGTACTACTTATGATGTGTTTTAAATGTGCAAAGCATAAAAATGTTAGAGATTTCATATACAAAAAAAATCCTAAAGATATACTGTGCTGGATGGATTGGGTGTCTCATCAACATAGTCGATCTCAATAACAGAAGACCAGGAGCAGCAGCTGCAAGCACCATCAAATCTCGATAATATTATTTATCCTATTCATCTCTTCAGCTTTCATCCAAAAAAACCTCTCTTCACTTTTCCTATATGCTCATTCGACATGCTCCGGAATCTCCCCTCTCTTTATATTCTATTCGTGTATGCACAAAATAGAAAGAAACCACTACAACTATACTAGCTACTAAAATCCACTGTTTGTTTCTTCATCATCAATTTCCCTGTTTAGATTGAATCAGGAAAAAAATAGGAAAGGTGTGTATGAGCTCGCGAATGGCCACGAGCCGAAAAATCGCCCGGTGCATTTTTACATAGACATTGGTTGGTAGACACAAGCTACAAAAGTAAATTATATTTGTACCTAACATTCATTGTACAGGTATGGGAGACTGCAAGTATAAGAGGAACTGGATTGGGATACTTTGAAAAAAATATTTATCTTTAATCTAAACATTTACCCCAATTGCATATAAAACATATAAGCTTATCAGTTTTTTTCTGAGGAAGCATTTGCATTTTAATACCATATTCCATGCCTGTCATGCCGTAAATATTATACAAACCAAGGTTGCAGCTTTGAAGGGAGCAAGTCTGATAGTCGCAGTAAAAATTAACAAGTTGCAAGTTGGAAGAACAATGGATCAATTTTAAAAAATCAGGTTACCCCAAAGACGCTACTTCTACTGACAAGTATGTGTTATGCGTGCGTGTTTGAATGAAAAATTTGTTTCTGATAACAAATTTGGTTATCTGCACTTTGTCTCTCAGTTGTACATTTTTTTACAAAAATATGAATACTTCATTTAATTGAAACGTTTTTTTGCGATACGAAAATATTAATGGAAAATCTAGAATGATCATACCATTCATCATTATTCTTACACTAAGCATGTACGTGATGCACATGTGCATATTTCCCTTTCCTATCTTATCAAAAACAGCTTAATTTTCAGTAGGAAATTTTTTTTTGCTGTACAGCTCCCTCCATTTCACAAGCCTTTGTGAACTTGAACAATTATACATTTTTGTATTCACCAATTTTAAAGTTTGCTTTTTTTCAACATCATCATCACCACACCACCACCACTACCGCTATTTTTGGTGGCCAAAACAAAAATGAAAAGAGGAGCAGGGGCACACAAGGGACATGGCAGATGCTCGCTTCGAAAAAATTCCTATAGTTTAATAACTAAAATAGAGATGCATGCACTAGACTCAATTTTTTCTCCCTTTGTCACACTTGATCTAGGGGACAAGTACAAACAATTATTAGTACATTTGCCATCGGAAATCCATATCAGCCGTCGTTTCCAATAATTTGCTCATCAAAACTGGCCCATGTCACACCAGCGTTATTTCACTAACTCATATTATCCATCAATCTCGTACTTATTTTAGTTAATGTTCATTTTGACCGTTTTCTTCCTTGTATGAACTTTTGGTGTTTTCTTCCCTTTTTTTTGTTTTGTGCATTTTTTCAGATCTGTCTAGATACACAATGCACATTGTACAAAGATAGATACATTACATTCCTTCGTCATCCCAAAAGTCCAAACTATTTTTTTTTGATGAACGATAGGACCAAAATGAAATAAGATTTGTTCGTTCGTTTGTCGTGCGTTCGTGCCAGCCTGTCTACCTTGAATAATATGAAATACTGTAAAAATATAACAAAAGAAAGAAGAAAAAAATCTAACCTGCAACTTGTCCTATCATCGTCGTGATCATCATCAACAATATTAACCTTAACTTCACTCCCGAAAAAGGCACAATGTCAAATAACGCATAGTAATACTGATAGATAGATATCGCCAATAATATTCACGAACCTACGGCACGGACGGACAAGCCAAGCCACCATCGCACCGTACCGCCATCCTCATCATCATCTCATCACATATATCACACATCATCCTCAACATACGTCCATCCATATTTCCCCCGACAAACAACGAATTAGGATTTAGCACGACAATAACATCAAGCCAAAATGCTGCATCACCAGTGTAGTAGTCACATTGCGCATCACATCTCTCTAAAATCTCAGGTTAATCTGTCCTCTTTTCTATACTCACAATAGTAATATGCCCAGTTTGTATATATATCCATATGACAAAACGTTGTATGAATTCCTATTGTTATTTTCATTCTTTCCATCAAATCTCAACTTGACATCAACCAAAAAAAAACGTCATGAGCAGAAGTAGGCAGCAAAATCAGTAGTGAAAACAACCTAAAAATTATTATAAAGTGTCATATGGCTTTTTTAAATAAAGTTGGTGAGCAGATGAATAGCCAGTGTAACAATACAATTTATCTTTTATAATGCGGCTTTATATATGCACCAGTGAAGATACAACGACATCCATGGCACGGAACGGAGGAGATGTTGTCTGTGTGCCAAGTGCACATGGCATCATCATCATAGGTCAGTCAGAAAACAGATTAAAGCATTTTTATACAAATGCTTTCTCTCTATCACCATACCCAAAATTATCTATCTGTCTGTTCATCTAACTTTTGAAACTGTATATTATGGCATTTGAGTAAAAGATGATAATGTATAATATTTATGAAAGCTTTCGGGAGTAACAATAGAGGCCTTTATCCATGAAAATTTATACATCATGAATTCTTTCATGAAAAGCCGTTACAGGTTTCATCAAAAAATACTGTGTGGTGGTAGTATTGCATTGTAAGAATGATGATGATACTGATGATGATGGTGGTGGGTACGCGTGCCATTTTCTTTGTCATTTTATTCGGAAGCTCTCTTTGCATTTTTTCAACTGAATTGTTATGAAGCTCTTTGGCTTTGACCCCCGCGCATATAATACTTACCGTAAACACTAACTTCAACTTATGTAACGTTACGAACGACCGATGAATATGATGAGCATTCCAATAAACAGTGAAAAAATGTGCAGAGAGAAGTATTCGTCCCTTTTTTTGTGCCTTGTCTAAGCAATCAGTGTAATACCCGCTTCGTTTCTGGTTATCTAAAATGAAATCCTTACACGTTCAGCTGAATAAGGACTGCGTAACATACAAAATGTAATAATATGCAATAAGTTTGAAAAGAAAAACCTTTCTTTATTGGATTTCAGGGTATTGCAGTGCAGCTGCCGCCGCAGATGGAGAAGAGCCATTGCATCGTTTTTTTTTCATTCCAGATTTCAGGTTTTGCTCGTACTCGTGTGGTATTATGTAAGGGCATGTCTATGTGCTTCACGGTTATTCTATTTTTCCATATGCATCAAATGCTCAGAAAGTAACAATAAGCCAATAATAATAATGAACGCATCATACATAATAATAAAAATAAAAACTGGCAAAGAATTATCCATAAACCTCCACCTTCTTTGGTACTTAATCAATATGGTATGTTAAACACAACACAACTTATATTTTTTAAATGACGAAGAAATAGTATCTGCGGATGTTTTCTATTTGACCGGGTTTCAAACAAATTTTTTAAACCGATACATTCCTTTTGTAGAATAATGCCGAGTGTCACATTTTTGTTGGCGGTGGTAGTGCGGTGCGGGTGGAAAATAAGAAGTGCAAGAAAATGAAAAAAAAAATCCTGACCTGCTCACTATACTTTAGTTAAAGCCCAGCAATGTTCAATGGCTTTTCAAGCGTGTTAATATGATTTTTAAAAAAGTGACACTGCTTTGCTCTTAACTCACTTGTGTTGTTGTAATATATTATCATTACAAGGAGAAAAGTCGGCAGTCGGCTCTTTCTCTCTTGCGGCATGTGAGCTTTATAAAAAACTGAACAAGAACTGTAAAAGAAAATGAATCTTCTCGTTTTAAAAAACATTTCTGCGGTTTTAAGTTGCACGCTTATCAAACCAGTCAAGTTGGGTTATATAAGACCATATAAGATTTAAATATAAACCCATCATTATTATCATATAGATTTTTTAAAAGGTTCTTTTTTTACCAGAGAAGTAAAATAATATGCAGAAAATGTGCCCGTTTACTTTATCATGCAGCGGGGGTGGAAGAGGGTGAATGTAGAGAACAGTTTTTTACTCTGTAAAATTCCAACTGAAGCTCAAGCTGCATTGCAACCAGAAGAAAATAGAATAGAATACTGTACCAAAAAGGCTTCAAATAACTATTTTTCAACAATAACAATCTATGGTTATGGATATGATGACTTGTTATGTGACCCTAAATCTAGGTCTACACACCATGCTTCTGTGCTCCTGTTTGTGCACTTATTCCATTCATTGACAAATGATACTATTTTTTAAAAAGTACTTAAGTAACATTTTACCAATAATTCATTCATAATAACGACCAATGTTAATAACTACTGATTTTACAGCTAACAGCATATTATATACTTATATTTATAAAGAAAATAAAATCTAAAATTGTACGCATGTGGCACATATTTTTCTGACAGAGTGCGTATCAAGTTTGATGGCATTTGCACAACAGTTTTTAAGCTGTTAAGGCAGGTTTCTATTCTTATTCTGTTGATCCCCATTATTTCATCAGATCACGAGATCGGATCACAACTACCACATCACCGGACAGATAATAAATGGCAACATGTTTGGGGTTAGGTATGAAACTTGTATAAAAAGTGTGAAATGCGATTCTAAGATTTGTAATCAGAGATGAATGAATGAAGGTGTTGGTGGAGGCGAACAGAAGGCAGAAGTTGGTATGGTGGTGGTGGTAGAGCGAAATAGAAAAGGGTGACGTGATCTCTTTCATAGCTTGCTTATTCCTTAAATAGTAAACTTGTTTGGTCGGGTATACTTTAGAGAATGACGCATAACGTACAAAATTTTTATCCAGTCCGTCACAGTCACGATTGATGGATGCTCTCTAGAAGGATTTAACGTTATTAGTAATTCCAGAAGTTAGGCTGCACTATATCCATCACAGCATTTCAGATATGATATCCAGTCTAATATGTTCATTTTTCAAATGAAAAAGTAAAGTGATGATTCCTTTGCTAATGTACCATTTCTAATATATCCTGCCTTCATCATTATTAGTGTCCTACTGAAATTCTACTCCGAATTCCTTTGGATAAAAAATGATGATACCGCAAAGGCAGAATGCTACTTTTTACTGAAGCCAGATAGCCGCATTTCTTTATTTTTTTGCAGGACGTCTTTGATTATTGATTTCAAAGGAATTTCTTCATCCATGGCCCATTTGCCACCACACTGACATTTTTTTTATAAATGGTAACTGCATTAAGAAACTCCAAAGAGCTAATTTATTGTCATAAAAACATTACCTTTACCTTGGTCATGGACAACCCTGATGATACACGAAATTCAGTGGGTAGGTACACGTAGCAATGTTCTGAATCTGAATGTTCCATAAACTTACTTGCCTTCTTTTCTTCACTGCCCCAACTTCCTTTTTTATTATCCAGTTACTCCTACACAAATCGTTTCTGGTTTCCTGTGTGTGTTTTTGACACACAATCGAATTTCTACAAAGATACCCATTTATTTTTCCTGATTCGCGTAAATGGCCTGAAACGGTTTTAAACGATTCTACTTCTCATCTCATCATTACGACTTTATGAGACAAGGAAGAGTCATTCCTTTTTCTTTATTGAATTTATTACAGTTTCTATATTATGACAGTGCGGTCCTTCCTGTTTGTTTAGAGCTGCAAGGATTTCGGCACGGACACCAATACCCATTTATTGTTCTGCCCACACACATACACATACGCATGAAAACCCAAAGTAGGATACACGCAGATTTATAATTTTTTATTTTGTTGACACAAGTGTGCCATCCTTTTCTCTTATCATGGTCGATTTTTTTAAACCTATGCTAAAATTGTATTTTTAGTTAGTTTTACAACTTGACCGAAATTTCTACAATTTAAGATTTTGAAATAAGATAAGAAATTTTTTTTTACACAGATTACCTCTATTGAATAGCAAGTTCACAAACAGAGTTAAGACGGATATTTCGAAACTTATCGTGTTAATAAACTTTAAAACATATTATCTTCCCATTATCTAATCAAAGCCAATTTATTATGTACTATCTGCACCATGTACCTTACTCTACACTGCAATTGCAAACCATACTTTTGTTCAGTCGTAAACAGCAAGATCTAAATCATCCAACTGAAGTGCACTACAAATCCCTTTCGCATATTTTATGCAGACCAGGCCACGGTTCACGTGAATTTTCTTCGTGATTGTAGCTTCTCAGGATTTCGCCATCTCTGTAATCATCATATCTGGTCATCAAACTGGCAAAGTGTTATCGTGGTGGCTTTTTTCATTGCAGTTGAAATTTGATTGCATAAAATAGTATATGTCTTAAAGATTAATGCGTAAATAAGTACCTATCAATTTGCACGAGCATCAGAATCACAATAAAATGTACACTTTCTCTACAAATTAAGAAGTAAAGGAGAGCAGCGGGATGAAATCAAATCACTGAGCTGATCTATTTAGAAAAAAATAATCGGTTGGTCTGGTCAAAACCTAAACAGTACAATATACCATTCAAAAGTACAACTATTAATTTTATCAATCTTTAATCTACCAAATTACTGCTATGTCATTCACGACAAAGTAGAATAAGTTTGTTGGGCGAAAACTTTTAAGCTCATAATCATAATGCAATTAATTTATGCAAGATTTTTTCAACTATTTCGATATACTATGCATCATGCATACAATTGCATATCTTCAAAATAATAATGCCTATAGTTTTATTCTGATACCTGGCAAAAGCAAGTTCACTTACATTGTCACACGCATTCTCTTCTGTTGCAGGTTAACCACCTTGCATTTAAGTCTTGCGTAATTTTAACTGTTGGCAAATCTAATTGAGAAAAGGTAATGGGACGAATGACCTGTTCTAAATATTTTTTTATTGTTTCATTGAAAATGGAAATCAGTACGCAAAACACCATGAATCAATATTTTTTAAGAAAAAAAAAACTACTATCAAAATGCAATATTATTCAATATTGAGTGGTGAGTTCATTGAAAGCAGAGAGGGAATTGATATACAACCACAATCAATGATCAAAACACGAGCATAAATAATTTGTGAAAAATATTTGTGAATGTCACTTTTGACAAGACAAGCCATCAGCATCAGCCAGACAGCTTTTCACGTCATCATTGTGACATCAGTCGGTACTCGGTACATTTAAAAGCGTTTCTCAAAGAGAGGTATAATGATGACAACTGTCGGACATTTATGCATTCTTTACACTATTTCCACTCTTCGATTTGAGAAATGTTTTCCTTAAAAATGGAAAATATTAGCCAGCAACAGGAATATAGTAGGCACGATTTTTATCATAAATGCACCAGCTTCTTTTCTGTATAAAATAGCTATACAGTTTTACTTTCGGGTGTCTAGTGCTCCACCGTTTATTGCTTAAAACCAACGGTGGTTGTTGACAAGATATTTTTCGGAAAAATACCACAAGTGTGTTTTTTCGAAATTCTCTGGTCATAATAATTCCACCGTTTTTTTTACGATGTGCTTTAAGGAAAATGTATGCTTAATGATCGATTTTTGACACGTACAACGAAATACAGTACAAACATAACGGCTGTCTCGGAGTGCTTAAATGTTTTGACTGACTCCTTTTTTGGGGTGGTGGAGGGTGGCTAGTGATTTTGATTATTATTGGTTTCTCCTTGAGAATGAGACAGTTCGGAAAGCAAATAAAAATCAAAAGTGTGAACATCCGTAGGAATTTCCACGCAAATAAATACGAAGTTTTTATTTTGCTTTTGTACTTTGTACTGATTGTATGACAGTCGGAAAGGTTAAAATGTCAGACTTTTCCTTATTCTCTTCGTTGTAAATTTGAACAAGTTTAAAAAAAACTTCCACTTTTACGCAGTTCCATCAAATCTCAATAGTGTAATAATAATGACGATGGTGGTGGTGGTGGTGATGACGAGCACATCAAATAAAGCTCCACTGGCACTCTGGCACCAGTAAAAATAGCACCGGAACTGGATCAACCAACAAAACCAGACGGACGGATAATTCCTTTAGAACCAGTGAAATCCCTACCATCAAATTACTTCCTCGCGACTGGCTAGAAGTTGGACCAGCATGGCATACTATTATTATGTTGATGATACGTTTCCTCAAGGAAGAGCAAATAAAAATGTCACTTTTGGTTGAGCAAACGATGCAAAATGAAAGTTAAGAAGGATCATAAAAACGAAAGCACAAACTGTGGTCGAAAATATGTTAAATGAATGCATGCAGAATTCACACACAAGTGTATAGAAATAATAAAGGGATGAAAATTTCTATATACTACGTTTTCATTATAATAACAGAAAAATATAACATCAACGGTCTCACATCATTGATCTTGGCGATGGATTTTTAAGTGATAGTTTTTCTCTTACTTTTTTGCTACTTTGAAAGCAACTTTGACTCCTTTCTTTCAAAAACAATTTTTATGCTTAAACGCCAACCTGCGGGAAACCGCCATTAAAACCAGTGGCCACATTCTGAGAGTGAGAGAGAGAATATTTAAGCTCTAGACAGGACATGAAAGTGACGACTGTGATGGTGATGGTTGTACAGAGACATAATATTTTTAAAGTGACAACTGAAACATACACGTATATTTTTTTGTGATGATCATAATTCCATCACGAATGGTGCGTGTGAGTTAAAGGGTCATAAAATTGCTAACATTTCGCAACTCACAAAAATCCTCCTCTTTTATTTCCCTCCCTTTCCCATTTTTTTCCTTTCATCCGATTTTATGTTTCTCTCTCTTTTACTGTGTTTGCTCACTTATCTATTGAAATGCTAATATATAATATCAAGCTTTTATTTTTTTTTTTGCTGTCCAAAAATACTTTTATTTTCTTCCTTTTTTTGAAAAAAAGCTTTGGATATAGATGGATTGCTCCTTTCATGCTACCCCATCATCATTATTACTTGTTTTGCTTTCTTGGTGAGAAAAACATGTAGAAAGAGAGAGAGGAGGAAAATCATAAAAATTTTGTGAAAAAAATTGTATGCAGCTTTACATATTATTTTCTAAAGTGCAGATTGAGGAGGAATCAGGAAAAATGGTTACTTTTTGGCTGAAAATGATGTTAAATCTGGGAATTGAGTACTCTTTAAGTAATTTTAAAGGCTCTCATCTATTTATTTATGACGGGAAGAATTCGACATGACAGAATAACACACCGACCCGACCGGCACTGCTAAAAAGAGTGATACATTATTTCATTTCACCCATCATCCTTAACATTCAAAAGGAATACCTATACACTTACGTAAATACCTGCATTAGAATATCGAAAAATGAAGAAAAAAAACCTGACAGCAATAAAATACTGTACTACATATTTTACTGAGCATGTTGTACTAATGCTAAATGTACATTAATAACAATGTAAACAAGCAAAAGAGTACAAACGCAAAATGAACAAAATAATTAATGTATGTATATCCCCAAAAGAGTATTTTTTTGTTCAGTTTAATGCTAAACCCAGCAAGTTTTACTTTTCATGATAATGTTGAAAACAGTTTTAAGAAGTGAGAGAATATAAAAAAAAGTCCATAAAACCACCAGAAATTCTTTCTTCTCCCATTCAGTAGTAAAAGCAAGTATTACAAAAGGCCGTATATTGCCATTGTTAGTTTATGATGTCCATGAGGCATTAGTCATATGAGCATATTTTTAGAACTATTTTTGGGGCATTTTAATGTAAAAATGTAAGCAGTTTTATGTGAAGCATTTTCTAATGCATGCTTTGTAAGAAAACGTGAGAAAATATCTGTTTTAATGTGTTAATACGTAAAGTGCATAGAGTCGGTTGGTGAGTGGGGCCATAACTGTCAACTCAACTTGGCGGAACGCACCTAACACCAAGTTTGTATCGACTAGAATGACTCATTTAAAACTTTTTTGTTTTCAAGTTTTCCTTTTTCTGATTTTATCCAAAAAAAAATCCAAAGATCCAAAAAGTAAGTTAATCATCAACTCTGTCATTTTGATTAAGTAATAAAACATTACAGACAGTGAGAACAGAAAAAATATAATGTTAAAAATGGTTTATTCCTTTAAAAATGCATCAAGGGGCCTATTCATTCAAAGAAAAAAATATTACGGGAAAATTCACAATATAACTTGCCAAGATAAAAAATGCACTGCCCTTACACATTGCACCAGCATAGCACTTTTTTTTAAACAAAACATCATAATCAATATCACTCCTCATAATGCTACCTGACTCGTCAAAAAAATCCGTTTTTAAGTCTTAATCCTCAAAATCCAACTTATTTCTTGCCCCTCGATACAAAACATGTTTTTGACGATTGACAGTTTTATGAACTCTTGTTGTTTCTTGTAGTGTTCATAATGTGGTTGTACATGGTAGTATAAAGATAATATATGTATATGAATGGTATGATGGTAGAATCATAATATAGATAGTTTTGGATTTGAACTCATAGTGCATGGTGTGAAATGTCAGGACAGAATGGCAGTGAAAGGTGCGAAGGTCGGTGGTCGGAAAGAGATGCTTTCGGGTTTTGAGATAATAAAAATATCCTGTCTAATTCAATACAATAACACTTTTGGGACAAAAAGGATTATAGTTAGGGCAATAAACACACAGGTCTTTGTCTAGAAAATATGAAAATGTCACATGCACCAAAAACATGACTCATCTGACAATGTTTATATGCAAATTTACAATTTATTTAAAAGAAGATTTTTACTAAAGATTTCTAGAGTTCACTTGACTTATTCCTCCGATAACAACATGTGTCGAATGTCGGCAGAATTAAAAAAATTTACTGGAAAATGTCAACATATCAATCATTATTATCATCATCACCAAAAATCATACTGATTACGACGACATGCGACACGTCCACCAACCCAAAACGAAATGTACTCTCTTTTTTTGCTGGTAGCTTGATTGCAAAAGAAACTCTGTACAAATAATATAATTTAGTTTTTACTGGATCTCTTGAGCCTGTTTCTTCATATTGCATAGTTCCGGAAATCCCTTTGTGAAAGAAGCTTAAAATATATTAAGTATTTGCATAAGCATAACCAAACAACATATTTATTTGCTTTCATCATCATCTCATCTTCTTAAAAGAAATCTTGTCTGGTGGTGGCATTTAGTACAAGGCTCATGTTCTTCCGATGATGCAATTTTTTAAATTATTTATCAAACAAAACAAAATAGGTACCCCACACCATGCCAAACCAACTCACATTTTTTTAACTCTCGCTTTTTACATTTAAACTAGATTATGGCGACATGCATGATGGAACATGAGAAATCTTTGCTCCAGATCATCATCTACTCAACATAAAACGAGCATAATAACATATAAGAACACGAATTGTGAAAGTTTCTTGAAGGGAAATTTGTCAAATGAAATATCTAAAATAGTTCTGTTTCATTTGTGTGCTCAAAGATGATTTCATCCTTATGGAATGACAAATTTTATAATAGTTTTCATACGTGATAATGTTTTGGTATGTGTAATGCTATTTTACGTGTGGTTTATTGCTTCAATCTAGTTGATCTGCAGACTTGTATTGCTTTAATGGTGACTGTGACTGTATAGTTTCTTTCATAAGCTGGCTCTGCTCTGCAAGTCAAGTTGATCACGTCGTTTGATGGCTTGTTACTTGAAAAAGATTCAATTATTCTTCGACAAAATAAAATTGCGTAATCCCTTACATGTGTGTTCTACATGTAAGCAACTTTACGAGCAGTTTTAATATTCTACATTGTTGTATTGTAAAATGGTTTTTATGCCTATTCAGTGTGGTTGACAATAAAAATGAATGTAGAAGATGAGGTGATCTTTTTAATTTGCTTGACTTATTACATCAGTCAAGTTATTTCTAAGCCTGTCGTTTCATCAATGGTACAATACGGTGCCTCTGTGCAAAGTGACACCATCTTTTTTTTCTGCAGATGGTGAGGTGATGGTGTTAGAAATAGACTGGCAAGCTGGACAATAGGATTTGTCCAAACAAAATTTAAGATGCGTATTTGTAAATAGATATTATTTTGACGCTTTGCAAGAGTCCCGTTTATGCTCTATAAAAGGAGGCTTTGCATATTGACCAAATACACTTATATGATAGGTGAACAACCAAAGAATTTCAAGGTTTCGTTTTTATTTCTATTAATATTGCAGGTAAACAACAAAGAGAAAGAAACTTTAGAGTATTTTACCGCAGATGAAAAAGAGTCGTAAAATTTTTAAACATGACATGGAACTTGTAGGTTTCTTATTCAAAACGTAAAGCTCTTGGCACCTTAAGCACGTATGTGTGTACATAATACAGAATCGGGCCAGTAAGGTAAGATCGTTTTCAATACGGGATTTATGATTACTTCAAAAGTCCAGTGGCTGTTCATGTCCAAATAATACGAAATGAGTCATCATCGACATCACTCGGAAAACCGACAAGACAAGTATTTAACAATGAAACCCGTTCATGTTTTTTTTACTCACGTTTAAGTCTTGATTTAAATACCTGAGGAGTTGACTTGTTGCTCTTCTTGCACATCTGGCTTGGCTTGTCCGAGTTTTGTTACGACTGCTTTATTGAATATTTTTATTTTATCAGGTTGACTAGACTGGTAAAGTGGTATATTGGCTATTTTTACCAGCATGCGTTGTATATGGACGGTATATAGATATGGTATAAGTAAGCAAGTGGTTTTACACGTACAAAGTAAGAATGGTGTATGAATGAAAAGAAAAGAGGACCAAAAAAGTAACCCTTCAAATTGAGAAAAAGGGAACTGAAAAAGAGACAGAAAAAAATCAAAGAAAACTGTGATGCGATATGAATGAATCATTGTTGTATATGATAAAAAAGACAAAGTGACCCTTTATTCGTTCTCGTCGGCTAGCAAGCATGTTTTTAAAATGCGAGACTATTTATTTTAGGTAGGGAACTATCAGGTTACCACATTTTCACCGGACAATACCAAACTAGCCCTTAGGAATTATATGTAAAAAGCAAGACTGACCCTTTTCATCCTTTATCAATGCAGCCTTTATTCTTATATACCCGAATTTTTACAAAATCATTAACATTACATAAACCTGAAACGGCAAAAATTGTGTTTAAACCAAGTTGTCAAACTTAGGTTTGCGGAATGGGTAAACATATGCATACAGGCTTAACCACAGTCCACCAAATACCGAAACGTCCACCAGTTAACAATTCAGGTATAGACTTTATTTCAAATACTAGAAAAACGTTCAAAACCACTCTGATCAAGTCAAGTCCAAAGGACCTATATCAGTTACACAAGCAAAAATAAACTTGATAATTGTTTTTTTTGCTCATATCATGTCTTCCTTCAAGTTAATATGCAGGACAAGGAACGCCTTTGTATTTCCCAAAAAAATACCTGTACATATTTTTAAACTATGGTCAACCTGGTCATGTTACGAACAACAATCACATCTATTATTCAATTTTTCGATTCCAACGTTTTCATGAATGGGCACCATATCGCCATACAGAATTCCTTACTTTTTCCCCAAAAAATAATAAATGTCCATTTGGTAGACAGTGGTGGTGTGATAATAAAGAACGGCTGTATTGTCAAAGAAAAGCTACAGGTAACGAAATATGTTGTATTCCATCATCAACATGCCATGCCAGAACACATTTTAGGTGTATGCCAATGGAAGCCAAATGTTCGGGATATTTATTATTGGAAAAAGTCAAGAAAAAGCGAATCTTTTGTTAAAACTTCAAGAAGATGTGATAAAAGAAAAAAAACACGATAGATGCATGGCAATGTTCTTTTTTTGTTATTTTTTTGGGACAAAAAGACAAAAAAATCAATGTGTTTCTCCAGACATTCTGGAATCGTTGCACAAGTGTGCTTGCATATATTACTGATATGTATATAGCTACGAAGATGAACACACCTGTAGCATATAACCGTTACAAGGCAAGGTAGCCAGTGATGATGCTAACAGTAGTGCTGATGCTTCTGTGATGATTTTTTTTCAGTGAAAGATGATCATTATGATTGGAATAAAGCACATTCCACAGCAGCTTTGCAGCCAAACCCACTATTTCATACGACAAAGGAACTTGAGTCGTTGATGGTGTTGGTGCTGTCAGCAAAGAAC
>JAQIWN010001812.1:0-18538 GCA_034699025.1 Entomobrya cf. arborea Gr-Col-00668
CAGTTTCCCTACGATAATGTGAATATAATCACGTGCTATTTATGTATGATACAACTTGCCCATCTTTTTAATATAAAATGAATCTGTTGTCATGTTTTTCGCATTCAAAATTTAAAACCGTCATTCATATTTCATAGCATCTCATAGCTAATGAAAAATGATAAAATAATTTGAAGTTGGAGTCGTTTGCATGAATATTCTCTCTCATAAAACAACAAATGAAAATATGTCGTAGGTTTCTCAAAACGGAGTTCGTAGAAAACATTTTTATAATGCAAAGAATGATTGATGTGCTTTACTAGACGATAGAAACGTAACACTTTTTTTCCTCAAGTTTACTTGATTTTTATACTTTGGAAGTTTTGAACTTGCAGGTTTGAGTTTCAGTACTGCATGCGCCTGGTAAATATTATTCTAATGAATGTATGATCCTCTTTTTTGAACGAACATCAATCCTAAATAGTAGATAGTATTGTTTAATTTGTAATATTATTTCGTTTGACATTATCAACAATTATTTTCTGTCAACTGATAAAATTGTCATTGATTTATTTTTCTAGTTTACTGAGTATTCCAACCATATTATCATATTATATATTGACCTTGAACCAGTTAAATGCGTTTCTGTTAGGTTTAGGTCTAAATATCTTCAGAAGTTACATATGTAACTTATTTTATAATATTCAAGCAAAAATTGCACCATGAAATTATATAGTGCTCGCAAATATATGTTATTTATGTATATTTTAAGGGCGATGTTTCGTTTCATGGTTTGAAAATATGAAATGTTGTTTTCAACTTTCGACTGAGATTTAGCAGTTCACAGGAAACTATCACGTACGTTTTTGTCACTACCGACATTATCAACTCTTGTGAAAGCAAAAGGTTTATTTTTTGGAAGAAATTTCCATTTTGAACCCTTTTGATCATTTTTGTGAAGCTGAGATTGTCCTTATTTTACAAATTTGCATTTGAAACAACGACTTAACAACTATCTTTAGGCTACTTTTTTATATAAACACTACGGGAAGGTACAAAACAAGGTAGATATTTGTCCGTACAAAATATATTAGAAGACAGGAATTTGTGAACATTTAATTTTTTCTAGAAATTTATAATCTTCACAAGATAATTTTCGAGTTATTCAAAGGACCCAGTGTATAATCATTGATAGTGCGAGGGATAATTCAAATCTGTACAAGTACTATAGCGCGAAAAACTTTTTGGGTTTCTATTTACTCTTAATTTTGAGATAATACAACGAATTTTGAAGTCATATCATAGCTGACCATGAAGCGTCTTAACATTCAAAAGCATGTAGTGAAAGATTACGACATAACATGATTGAAAGCATCTTGATTTAAGCCTGAGTGAGTACCTATACTACAACCTTGTTGCACGCACGTGTAAGCGAAAATATGGCATATATTTTTCAATTTAACAAGTATTGGTAATCAATACATTTTGAATTTGAACAAACTAGTCAGGATTATCCTTAATCTAAATTGGTATCGAATCAACAGGCAATCCAATCCTTTTGAATGCATTCTTACAGCGGGCAACCTTTTTATCTCAATAGTTAAAGTAGAAAGTGTTGTAAAAATCGCTTTCTCCTTTAGAAATGTTCATCATGACTGTAGACTACTACTAATTCTAAATTCTAAGCTCAGTAGGTATATTTAATTCTTTATTCAATTACCAATTGCAAGAATAATGTGCACGTGGCGTTTGCAAATATGCTTTTATAACCTAACACCTTAACAAATATGAAGAATACAGTTATTGTGCCGTCTTATATAAAGTTAAGTCTGACAAAGTGTATATTTTTACTTTAAAAAGTGAAAAATAGTTATTGAAAAAACTTAAAATTCCATGTAATTTCCACTTTTTTCGATCTGACTAGACTGTACATGCAATACATACATATTATACGGATATAATATA
This sequence comes from Entomobrya cf. arborea Gr-Col-00668, assembly GCA_034699025.1. Lineage (NCBI taxonomy): Eukaryota > Metazoa > Arthropoda > Collembola > Entomobryomorpha > Entomobryidae > Entomobrya > Entomobrya cf. arborea Gr-Col-00668. The sequence goes on from JAQIWN010001812.1 coordinate 1,945, forward strand.
CACGTAAAACATAATATAAATCCTTCCAAAATAGGTTTCACCAAAATAAATCCAATTTTTGCAGAGTTCCAAGATTCGTTTAACGTTTTATTCGCTTACTATTCCAAGTTCCAAGGATTTTATACAATATGTAACTTTTTTTCTAATCCAAATAAATTATCTCGGCATGATAACATAGAAAATCTATAACTTTAACACTGAAACTTCTAGTTACAGTTTTGGTTTTAAGTTTAATCTTATGAAAAGGTGTAAACAAGTAGCGCAAAGAAAATCATTCCTTAAAATACCACATGGTTTCTCCAGACATTTAAGTTCCATCATGTCTTATACTGTAGTGCCTTTGATGACGATAAGTATGAAAGACTACTTTATATGGTAGTTCGCTCGTAGACATCATCAAACAATTCTTTCCAGTTTATCACTTGTCGGATTCTTCTAACAGTACTTCTCAATATGTAAATTATCGTTATAAAAGATTCTTCCTTAGAAAAGTTTTCCAAATAATGTGGAAAAATTGGGTAACCCAAGTTTATAAAACTCGTTAAATCCTAAACCATTGAATGTAAAAAGGTCAATACATAATTTACGTCATCTACACTTAATGTATTTAAATTTACTCTAAATTTTATCTTCAACAACAGTGTCTGAGTACGCAATTAATTTTATATTCATTCACTAATCGTAAGTATGCATACACCTAAACAATCTTCACAGGAAGACAACTTTTATATGCTTGTGAATCCTGCGGAAAATGTCGCTCTTTTTAAATCAATAAACGAAGCTCTTTGTGTCACATGAAAGGAGATGGATCCTACTTTCCTCGGTATTGTATATGTGAAAGTTTTTCAAGTCTCAATTCAGAGTGAATTAATTTTAAAAACTTTTCCAGAGTTTATACCTCAGTCAAATGTTTGGGAAAGAGTGTTCAAAAAATATGTATAATGCTTACACTTTTTAAATAGCAAATTACCTAAATTGATGGAGTAATAACGAACTATTTTGTAGAAACCTTTCGTAAACTATTTTACATGTAATTTATTTTGATTATTTACAGCTCGCGATCTTCCTGGACCGGATCAGTCAGGCTTTAATGATCCTTACATAAGAATTTTTCTAACTCCAGAAGTTGATGCCCGTAAACGGGAGACACATATTCATCCAAACGAAGAAAACCCATTTTTCGACGAGCATTTCAAATTTCCAGTATCACAAGAAGATTTAAAGGAAAAAATAATAACTCTACAGGTAAGAAAATTCTGTTTTTTTTATTCTATTAAATTCGCCTACCTACCGTGTTTGCTTACCTTGAATTTTTAGATACTCATAAAGGCGTGAGTCAGTGAACCAAATATAAATAATTTGTTTTTCATACGAATAAAGTCGTTGTTTCACCTAAAAATTCCTCTGAAATGATTTCTTTGATGCGTGAAATAATAGACATCTTACATTGGACTACTACAAAGATATATAGTATAAGAATCCTGGCTTAAGGGAGGTACCTAATAATTTAACTAATACGGGTATTTGTTATATAACGTTACATCACCGCATTCTTCTATTGAAAATTCGTTATACAGTACACATAATATGCACATCGCAACGGATTCTTCGAAAGATTTACTGTTTTAAATCACGCTACATCGTTACATTCTTGAAAATAAGTCTATTTTTGGATACTTGCTACATTACTTCTCAACTGGCCAATAGCCAATGTATGACAATACACTTCTACATCAATATATCTTTGCAGCATTCGATTCGACACATGAAAAGCCCAAATGTCTGGTGCATGGTGTAGATAAGGTCGTGCTACGTCCAAAATTGTTTTATGTCTGAATGGAATCACTAACAATCAGTCAGTTCGAAGAACTTCTGTTCAAATGCTTTTTTGACAAAAAGCGTTATAAGAATCAACGTGACGTGACGTAGAAATGAAACGTTATCAACTTTCACTTTTACGCCTTTGACAACCTGACAGTTTTAACTTTTATCTCGACTTGTCGTGCGTATCATCGATTATTGATTACTCTTCACACAAGTTGGCCCTACGAATTACTGTGCAGAAAATTTTATCTTTGCTGCTTTCACTGATTATTTTCATGTCTCCGATATGTTCCTCTCTTTTTATTGAAATCACATAGGCTAACATTAGTTTTACTGCAAATGAAACTTTCATGCAAACGTAACATTTGTAATTACTTGTTTTACCTTAATTTAGTCGTTTAAATTTTTAACATACACCCTGAAAAGTATTATTCAGAAAATCTCAAACCAATTTCTAAAATATACATTTACAATATGAACAGCCTGAAATCTGTTCAACTCAAATCAGTTGCAAAGGAAATTGTTTCAAATTCAGAATAGGTAATACATAAGTTTTTTGCTCTGACCAAACTGTCTCTTAAATATTCAACAATTGTATTTCTAATATCAAATACAACGATTCAACTTCATATCTGAGCAAAAAACATTGATCTTGCCGAGAAATAACATTTATCCTTGAAAACGACACGGGTGTGAAGAGGGGTAAGGAAGGATCGAGGACAACTTTCTCCTGAAGTGTAGCAATAGAAAGGAATGTAATACTTTTATGACGGCCTGTCTGAAACATTCTTCTAGTGCGTTTTTTATCGTTTACAGTTGGATACTTATGTATTTTTATCTTGAAACTTTTTTTACTCTAAAGATTGTAGTCATTGTAGTTTGTATTCAGGAATATGGAGAAAGTTTAAACTTAATCATCATAAAAATACTTTCATCTTGTGGAATACAAGTCATCTCAAATGCTTTTTCAAACATTGCCCAATATTAACATTGCAATATTTAAAAAGAAAAAGAGACAGGTTGCAGGTTAGGTATGGTCTGTGTCCCTGTTTTATTTTCATTTATAAAAAATGCAACTCCCAAAGGCCATCATTATGTGCTCAATCTGTTGAAGTTCCTTATATTTTGCATATTTGTACAAACTACAAATCTAGTTGTGTATAGATGTATATTACTTTCATTAAACATTAGATATACAATATGCTTTTAGTTCGACATATACCAGTTTAGTACACTGGTAATGGCTAAAAGGTACAAAAGTATACATGTCACAAAAATCTAAATAACTTGAATTCATCATTAAAAATACATGTGAATAAATTGTATTTGAACATACGTCTTCAATGAATGAGAGTACAAGAAAGAGAATGATCTTGTATTAAAGAAGTTTCGTTTCAGGTTAGTTTTATGTTTTAGCTGCTGCGTAGATTTGTATTTGCTTCCCTCACTATAAATGTTTCAAAATCTGTAAATACTGACTGAACGAATTGTACAAGCATCATGCATGTAGTGCAGACAGGAAGTCAGTGACTTTGTGCACAGTAGTTTTTGTTTCCGTATTGACTTTTTTACATGGCATAACATGACAAGATCAAATTAATCTAATTATTTCATTTAATTCAAAAAACAATCATAATCATAGTCCGTTTCATTCCTCCACAGCATGTCGTACGTGTGACAGGTTCAGATGTAAGGTATACGTTTTTTTTGTTTTAAAAATGTCCACGTTTTAGTTAAGGGCTCAGGGTTAGAATTCGGTACACTAACACGCTTATGTGAACAGGTAGTTTGTTTTCCCGTTTCCCAGCAGGAATCCTGAATAACATGTATAAATATAATCTATCACGTACGTACATATTTTTAATTTTGTAATGCATTTCATATTTAGCTTTTTGTTCAAAACTGATCGTTTCTGGTTCAGTTTTAAACTATTGAGGGTTTTAAGTTGGGAAAAGGTATAAAAGCTATTTAGTCTAATAGTAAGTCCTAGCAAACCATATATTACTGTGGAAAAAATTTGGACGTGAAAATGTTTATACGCATGGAATATAAACAGAAATTTGCTGAGATGAACTAAACAGAGAATTACTAATTGAAGCTTGAAATTCTGATCTCCCCATCGAATACTTTTCCATGAGTTAATGCGGTTAAAACTCTTACTATACTAACTTGTTCATATCTTTTTGCACATATTTTTTAGGTTCTTGATAAAGACAAGTATTCCAGAAATGATATCGTGGGTCAAGTTTCTATGCGGTTGGAAGATTACAATGTAACCACGAATTTAGACGTTTGGGCAGAAATTATCCAGAGCAAAAGGGTAAGTTGATAATAAAAAACAAATCTTTGGAGAGAAAGTCCGGAAGAAGTTATATCTTAGTAATGCCTGGATTGCTTTCACTTTTCCAGCCATCCGGAGAGAAACAAGAGATACTAATATCGTTATCGTATCTCCCCTCAGCGGAAAGGCTCACAGTTGTTCTGTTGAAGGCACGTAACTTGCATCCGCCACCAAACAAGGATACCATTGGTATGTAACAAACTTTCCATACTTGTATGTTGTCTCAGCAAAAAGTTGAACGAATTATGATGTGTTTAGAAATACATATACCTAACTCACATGAAGTGAAGCCTTGCGCTTGCATGCTCCCATCATCAGAGTCAGTAAAATTTCTAGCAAAAAGTTGAGCAAACAAATTTTCCGGTTAAATTAGTCTTCCTAAGAGCATTACAGTTGTATCTCGACAAATAAACAAAACGACAAAATTCGTTGCATTAGAGTATGAAGTCAAAGTTTTTAAAAAGGCTATTAATATTACATCGCAATCATAATGTATATTGATTGAATGTCTTTCAGATCCTTTTGTAAAAGTATACTTATTGGGAGGAGGGAAACGGCAAAGGAAAAAGAAGACAACAGCTAGAAAAAATTCAAATAATCCTAACTGGAATGAAGCTGTAACTTTCTCCATTTCCTCAGCTGCACTTGCATCAGCATCGATTGAGGTAAAAATTTATGTCGATTTTAAGCAGAACCGGTGTAATGAAAAATGACCATTAAAAAAAATCATTCTGGCTTTTAAATTTTAGGTTTGTGTACTGGATCAGTCTTATGATTTAATGGGAAGACGTTCTTTAATTGGAGCTTGCATGATTGGTTCTCATCAAACTGGATCTGAACTTTGTCATTGGCAAGAAATGAATCAAAACTTTCGACAAACAATTACCATGTGGCATGTGCTCACGTAATGCCCAGATGAAATATGACAATCCTTGTAAAATAATCCAAATTTTTACTAGATCGCATACGTAATAGTTTTGGACACCTGAATGTGTTAAAATTAAAAGATCTTACAATTTAAAAAAATCGTATTAGCAATGATGTGAAAGGAATGTGTGACAAAATTGTCTCTGTTCCTTCCTAGTTTTAGCTTTCTACACTAAACTACATTAAATTCATACTACACACAACAATTCAGCAATAGTTCAATATAACAAACATCGTTTTATCTATTTCTAAAAAAACATGGCAATCATTATTGTAGCTGAGTAATTTCGTATTAGGAAGCGCTAATGTTAAATTTGGATTATCATAAGCAAACATGATGTACTTGAAATGTTTTCCCTTGAATGGATCTCGAAATATTTAAGAAATTTGCAAATCATTTAATCAATTTCGACAAACATAATTCTTCCTTACCAATCTTACCATTGATCATCCAGGTTTCTTTATTTAAGAGATGCACAGAAATAAAATAAGCGATAATCGTAATCAACATAGTATAAATATATTTTTGAACAAAGGAAATTATAAATTATAGTTACTTATTTGCACACAAATATAAAATGGTAAACTTCCAAAACGCAAAAATGAGTTACGCGTAAACTACAAAGGAAGTTGATGTGTGCATTAGAAGAGAATATGGGGCATCATGATACATTGATTAGTGGTTACCACCACTACCAATGTGCATTTTTGTAAACTTATAATCAATGATCGAACAATTAGTTAGTTGCAGTAATTTTGTTATGCATTTAAATTTAACTTTGCACCTAAAATCATTTTCAGGTTATTCACGTAGTTCCAATTATTGTCAGCACTTTTGAACTGACTCGGCTGAAATTTATGCTGTTGCATAACAGAAAGAAAAGGTTGTTGTTATGAGGATGCTTATTGTTTATCTAAAATGGCAAAAAATAATTCCAAGAACTTCTCAAACTTTCTTTATGACAAACGCTCCCGACGAGTCGGTGAAAGTTATGCTATATGGAAGTCGGTATACAGCCATTTGGCACTTTTCATTATGTAAAAATATGTAGGTTCAGGAAGGGATTAGAGGCGATGCACGCTATAGCACCTGAGCAAATTCTCTCAGTTGCTGCAAAATGCTTTCTCCTTTACTAAATTAAGCGTTTCTTCATAATCTGCTTCCCGGTACTAACAATAAATCAACATCTGCACTAAAACATGACAAAGCTTGTGTTACAACCGCAATTACCCAGCAAACATGTAACCTTACCCAAGACAAAATTCAGTAAAAATGGTCGTGCCGATTAGGTGCAGGTGCAGACTGAGTAACATTCACTTCAAAAGTTGAAAGTTACTTCCTGCATTCTTTCTTCATTTACGAAACAATTTTCTAATATGTAATTACTTCAGAAACTATAAAAAGTAAATATTTTCGCATGTTGAAATCATCCCTTCGTAGTCCTAGTCCTAGTTACTAGTTAGTACAGTTACTGTCCATGCCACATGCTATGAGTGAACTGAGACCTGAATGTATTATAATGCATGTGCCACAAACATTTTAGAAAGGAAAACGTACAAGATCGAATGAGTAAAAGTGTACCTGCACCGCCGACTTAAAGTAAATGTAATTAGTAATTTGTGTACTTACTAATTAAGCGAAAGAAATCTCAAATTTTATTGATATTGTCTATGATTAAAATTATATATTTAAAAATTGAATCAAATCATTAATCGTAAATTAACATCAATCAACTAAAATAGGATATCTTCAATATTATACTTTTATTACATTAATACAGAGAAACATTACACATTAAACAAATTTCAAAACTCGGGAAAACACATACACGTAAAAAGTACTTCAATCAATCGTCAAGTACTTTTAACACTTAAATAATTCTTTAATCATCAATCAACCATCAACTACATCGAGATCGAGATGTTAAACGAAGTATGTCTCGTTCGTAAAATCGAAGTAATAATAAAACATAGTTTATTTGGATTTTTTTAAACCAGAAATGTCCACTTTGGTGTATATTTAAATAAATTATGTTTGTAAATTGTTCGCAAAACTTTGCCATCAGTATTTACTGATATTTCTTGTAGAAACAAATATGGTTCCACAGCTATATGATGTATAAATAAATCTACGCATTTAGTTATCGTAGATAGTCCTTAAGTTTTTGAAGAACTCACAATCAGTACAATCATAGGTACACACATCATAAAAGCATAGTGTATTAGTCATGTCATGAATAATTTATAATGATCAGTCTAAATAATGACTATGAAGATTACTTGTTCTGAAAATTTCTAAATACACCTTATAGTAGTCCGTATTTAAAATACAAAATTAAGCCGTACACTGTGTTAAGTTATAACGATTAGTGTTAATTGGCATTAATTTTAATAAACAAGTAATCAGCTATGTAAATAATTACTGTAAATAATCGATTGTAATTACTGCGAATATGAACTCAATAATAATACAACCTATTCAATAACCAAGTTTGATTACCCTCTCTATGTAATATACAGTTCCATGCCAACATAACATTGTAAACCCTTCTTTAAATTAATTTCGAATGAAAAAAGACGTCTTAAATAAAACACTTTAATTTCCAGTATTGTCTAAGAATAAACATGTTTATTTTGATCTACCACCTACCACCTTAGTTTGGTCATACTCGGAATAGCTAATTTAGTTATTTTATATTATGTTCTCTATTCATTTGTGCTCTCGTTCTCATATTTTATTCCGAAGCCTTTCATATTCACTCATATGCACTATATCTCTCGAGCTTTTCACGTTTGTTTGGGTTCGGAAACTTACGACGGAAACTAGGGCGCGGAAGCAAGCCACAAACAAACTCGACATACTGATCCCTTTCAACACACCTGTTCACTTGTTGAATTCATCAAAACACAAAAGTTTTTAATAAACTCCATTTGTCGATTAATTTCATAATATTTGTTTAGTGTGAATATTGTTATTTATAGCCGAAGCCATAAAGAAATATACTTTTACTTAAGATTTCTCCATACAGGAAATGGTGAAAGTGAATAAAAGAAAAGCAGGAACTTATTTCTAAAATGGTGAGAACTAATTTCCTATTTTTAACATGTAATGTATGTATGTATGTATCGTTCTAAAAATGTAAAATTAACGCTTCTGTTTGTAAAGGTATTTTGTGCTATAGTTAAGTAATCATGTGAATTCTGTGTTTGAATTATGAAATGACGCACGTTTTATAGAACAAAATACACTAAAATAGCAATATTTCCTATGAATAGGGTAATAATAGACCTGACAGGAGACGAATTAAGAGAGCAACTCGTGAAGATCTATATAAAGTGTTTCTAAAGGTATGACACTATTTTCATATATTCCTTTTTTCTTTCAGAATCAGAGTTCAGAGATTTTATAGCATATCACCTTTAAACTTAGAAACATTATACATTTTTTATACATACTTGTGACTATGTAAAATGCAAATAATAATATAGCATTGTTCTAAATTTGGTTATTCCTCTAACTATTGCATTGAATGTAGTATTCGTCTGTGGAAATAGATGGGCATCACTATATAAAATCGGAAGACTTCATACGAAAATTTCTAGGGCTCCACCAAAATGAAGACTACGTTCCAAAATCTGTCAAGTTATTATCAGGAATTGTGGATACTACAAGGGATGGCCTTATTTCATTCCCTGAATTTATGGCGTTCGAAGGACTGCTCACAGTGCCAGATGCTTTATATTTCATAGCCTTCAGGATATTTGACGTTAATGGAAATCGTTTGATGAACTACGATGAATTCGTGGAAATAATTTCATACACAACACTTCAGCAACAGATCCCATTCGATTTAGAAAGTCCATTTTGTCAACTATATTTCGGGAAAGAAAGAACTCGGGTTGTGAAGTATGAGGAGTTTTGCCAATTTTTACATGTAAGAAAAATTTCAGCACACGTTCTTGAAACCCGTCTCATTATAACAACCTAATTGTGTGTCGATGATCGCATGCGCACGCCCCATTTTCTTACAATTTCATCAAAACTCACAGCACACACGTTTATATTTTACTATGTAATAAAATGCTTTCCCACTTTCATTTATATTATGTTATAAAATAATTGCAAAGTGATAAAACATTCAAAAAATATATGAATGCTTAGGACTTTCACGAGGAATATGCTAGAGAAGCGTTTAGGAAATTTGATGTGGATGGAAGTGGGACTATATCGACTAATGATTTTTACAAAATAATGACCACCATTCGAACTCATCTGTTGACGGAAGAGGTTACGAAAAATTTGAAAGAGGTACGCGTGAAGAACTTTTCACATACTTTTAGCATTCGAATTCCTATTAAATTTAGATCAACGAACATGAAAGCAGAATTATGGTTTGGGCCATTAACTAAAAAAATATATTCATAATTACATTACAGGTTGCCAGAAGAATTGCAAAAAGCGACCAAGTATCCTTACCACTATTCGTTGCTTTTAACTCAGTTTTAAAAAATACTGAACTTCTCAAAAGAGTTTATATAGTAGCATCAGATAACAACGAGTATAAAGAAATTTCTCGTAATGAATTCATGAATGCAGCCCAATTCATGGATATTGGGACACCGTTAGAAGTTGACATCTTATTTCACCTAAACGAGCTAATCAATCAGTCCCCCACGTTAATATTATCAGACTTTCAACCAATTGCTCCGGAGCAGTACTACACAAAAGTTAACGATAGAATAGTAGACATAAAGGCAGTGCAAAGTCCTGAGGAGAGAAACTGGACGACTGAAGTGCTCGAAAGTTTGTACCGTTTTACATTAGGATCAATTGCAGGAGGTTTGAAAACTATGTTATACATCAATTTAAAAATCTATTAGCCAAAATATTTACACTAAAAAGATCTAAATTTTAAATGCAGCATGTGAAGCAATTGGTGGTTACCCGATGGATCTTATAAAGTCACGTTTAATGATCCAAAGACCAGGAACCCTGATGGAAGAGCGTTTCTACAAAAGTACTTGGGACTGCTTTCGAAAAATATTAAGGACTGAAGGAATTTTTGGTAATCAAATTACTTGAATAATGATGTCCATACTCACTCACATACATGAAAGTGGGAGAAAGTGTTTTCTGTTCATTTTATAGGCTTGTATCGAGGTATGCTGGCACAAATTATCGGTACATCAATGGGGAAAGCCGCTAAACTTTCGGTATGTTTCAAAAATGTTATTCATTTCTAAACTAAACGAGAAAGCTTTTGAACCAGTCGAGTTGATGTACTGAGGACCGTAAATATCAATTCGACTTGTATTAAATTACACGCACGTACATTAAATTGTAGGTAACCGTTTGTCCTACTGTTTTTCAAGATGAATGACTTTGTCCGAGACAAACTGATGAATAGAAAAAGTCAGGTTCCCTTGTGGGGAGAAATTTTGGCAGGATCTCTTGCTGGTGCATCGAATGTGTTTATGATACAACCGTTGGAAGCTATTAAAATTCGCATCCAAACCGTTGGACAACTGTTTCCCAAAGCCAAAATTGGTATATATAAATGTGTGAAACAACTTGGATTCCGAGGATTATACAGGGTGCAGCAATTTTTTCTTAGGATAATTTAAGACTAGACTATTACATATATCTATGCACAAAAAGCTTGAGTTTCAAGCCTTGAGAGCTGCAAAAAATATGACATGAATTTTGTTTTCAGGGGACCGTTGCTGGATTATGGCGTGATGTACCATTTAGTGCCCTGTTCTTCCCTACGGTTTGTTTTACTCAAATTTTGCACATTTTGGTATTTATTACTCCAACTAATGATTGAAAATAGTGCTTTTCATGCTATAAATGTAGTATGCACATACGAAAATAATGCTGGAGGATGATGAAGGCTATAATACTCCCTTGTCATTGTTGACTGCTGGTATTGTTGCCACTCTTCCGGGAGCACCGATATCTATGCCATTTGATGTTATTCAAACAAGATTACTGGTATAATCATATGATACTGAAATGTAACTACGAAAGATACGCCAAGTTTTGTATATGCATTTTGAAATTGATGTCACTCAGGTCGACCCCAGACCTGGTCAAACCGCCTACAAAGGTGTCTTGGATGCTGGACGAAGAATAATCAAAGAAGAAGGAATGCGTGCATTCTGGCAAGGAACCAGAGTAATCAAACCAACACAATTTGGTATAACTCTTTTATTATACGAAGTCTTGCAGCGCTACTTTTACATTGACTTTGCTGGAACGTAAGTGATCTAGTTCATACTGACACTCAAAATGGATTTTTACTTCAGTGAAAATTCTAATATTCCAAGTACTTTGTATTCTAATTATATTTAGTCGGCCTACTGGCAGTGAAGCCACTGTTCTAATCACAAGCGTCGATCAAATAAAGTCGGAAAACCCAGATCATATAGGTGGCTACGCCTTAGCACTTCCAATTTTATCTGGTGTAGAATCCAAATTCGGATTAGTTTTTCCACGTTTCCAAAGTCAATTTACTCAAAAGAATGATGCGCTCTAATGAACAATAAAAAATTACTGCTATATTATTGATACATGAATGAGAACATAACCGAGTATTTTCATTGTGACCCTCATAATCATGATGAATACATCCTACCTTATAATTATTAGTATTTCAAGCTTAACATACCATGGCATACAAATATGTAGTCTTGAAAGCATCTCCATTTGATAATGGCTAATTCAATAAACATATCACATTATAATTTAATCTTCATAATCACAAATAAACTTTAATTGAGAATTGAAACAAGTCTTTCAGTGCCTTAAAAATTATGACACAAAATATTGAACATGCAAGCTAGTTACACAATAGCAAGGAATCCATAATTTGGTGACAATTTTCATTCTTTCCAATTTACACACCAAGTTGATAAGTAGTAATTTGTAGAGTTCATAGTTAGTACTACATACATCAAAATATACATGCACACTGCACACAGATCAAAAAATTGTAAAGGTGATCAAATTCTTATTCAGTACGCAGAATAATATGGACACCAGAATCTGTAAACACTGGTCCTGACATTTCACCGACCTTGAGAGCAAATGCAGCATCTTCAAACGGCTTCTGCATGGCACCTAAAAATCATAACATTAAAAACACCATTAAGTCATATTCATTCTACTGCTAATGCTTATAATATAAACTTCAAACGCTTTAGGGCTTTACCTCTTGCAAAAGGACCTAAATCACCACCTCTCTTTGCCGACGAGCAATCTGAGTATTTGGAGGCAAGTTCAGCAAACGACGTCTCTCCGCCCACAATTTTATCCCTATTCCCTTTGAGAATTTCTAGGGCCTCATCTTTTGATCTTGTAATGTTATCTTCCCTCCAAGAGGATGGTCGTCTGGAATCCCGATGTTTCACAAGGATATGACTCGCTTGAATTTTAGATGGTCCAGAGGGCGATCCTGGCGCAGCAGCTTTAGTTGGTACTTCCCATTGACTGTCTTTTGTGTAAATATTTAAATAATAGGCTTGACCTGGTGATTGAATATGCATAATATATTGCTTTGTAACTGGCTATTCATTTTATCATAAAAAATAGCGTTACCCTACACTCAATTCTGAATTAAATCAATGTAGGTACCTGTAGATCGGCTAACCCTTTTCTCCCATCCTGGTGGAATGCCTTCTTCGTCCGACATTTTTCGTCTAAATACGTTCCGATTCCGACCGGCTTAAAATAAAAACAAACAAATGCAACAATTATCACCTTGTTAGAAAGTTTCACCCCTTTTAAGAAAGAAATTTCACACTGTAAAAAAAACACATCTTTTTCCGTCAAAAAATTGGGAACTAGTCTACATTACATTGTTTCTCGAATGAATTTTTCAGTATTGCTTCTTACCTTTTAAATATACGTTAGGTCAATTAAATATTTGCTTAAGTGCGGACAATAACTTCAGTACGCAGTGTCACTATCAATTAGTTACAAACCTACCTTCGTCTCACCATCAAACCAAAAAATATGCTCGATGCTTATTTATGACAATGACAGTGAACAGGACAGTTGAGTCGGTAAGTGACGAAATCAAATATTTTAAGCTGTTAATTTAAAAAACAAAAAACAAGATGCACAGCACATGAAAGGCTTGCTTGTGCTTATATGATAGCATCACCAACTTAAAAATCTCGACCAAAATATTCATGTTGAGTGCATACTGTACTTTTTACATCTCTGCTCTACACCTCTTCAATCTTCTTGGATAAAAAAGCTTACTGGTTTTCTGCGGTATGAAGACTCATTGAATGGGGTAAAAGTGGACGATAAAGCTTCTTCAATTCTTCCATATGCACGTCTCGGGTGTCGGGTTTTCGGTTAAACTTCCCCTATCTTTCAGTAGTGCAGCAAAGGTGAAAGAATGAATGATAGTTAGCTAGCAATTAAGAAGTACTAATGGTAGTTTTCTTTCTTGTTTTGTTTGGTTGAACGCTGAGACTGAATCTCGCACACAGTTTAGACGCTACTTCTCAACGATAGGCAACGATGACGGGTGGAATGAAGGAACGAAATTTTTTTAATGATTAATTCTCAAAAAAAAAAAACGATACAGCTTTGAATCATATTTAAACCGGACAGAACAATAGTGATCATTTACTAAAAAAGTATTACATTTATTTCATCATTTTCTCCACACGAACCAACAGATATGCATTACAGTGTATACGTACATGGTGTATGTACTTTATACAATTAACATAAAATGCGATATTGTAAATTAGATTAAAAGTTAATTTTTAATTATCAACGTCAACTTGTTAAGGCGTTGCTTTAAAAAACTACAGTTCCATTAAGGAACCAAACCTTAGCGTAGAATTTCATTCCCATGCACAAGCACATTTGACTTATGAATGAGCAGTAATTGAAGGAAAATATATTTTTTGCAATTTAATTTTTATAACAAGTACTTTTTAAGTATATCTAACTTTAGAGTGGTGAGAGACTCCAGTTCTTTCTTGGATGCGTTGAACTGTCTCTTCCTTGCGCGTTAATTATGTTGAACTTAGACTACGTGATGCAATGAACGCGATTACATAAAAGCTAATTAAATGTTAATCCTAGAAAACTCTATCATGGTATCCCACATCTGCAGGGGGCTTGGATGGTGCTGCCTGGACCTGTGGGCGCGCATGAGGTCCTCCTGGGCGGCGAGGTGGAGCGAGATACTCGAACATACTTTGCGAATGATGTTGGAGCATAGGGCCTAATTCACAAGGCATTGGGTCAGTCCAGAAGAAGTCATGATTCAATGCCTCATCAGCATCCACACGTTTGGAAGGATCTAATGTTAACAGCTTGTCAAGCAGATCACAGGCAAACGTGTCCTTCACGTAGAACTTCAGTCTATCCTTTACCTAATTAAAAGCAAATTGAATTGATTATAATATTCACATGCCACATGCTTTTCCATATTTATTTCAATTACAATGCCACACTATAAAACATTGTAAAAAATAAAAATTACCTTTCTCTTCTGCCCTTTTGGCAAGTCCAATTTGCTAAAAAGCTCTAAGCTTTCAACTCCAGGCCACACATCTGTTGTTATCGAACCGCACAGCTGAGAAATTAGCGTTATTTGCTGTTGTTCTGTTGAGCCTTGCATTATGGGTGATCGCGTCCACATCTAATTTCAATTCAATCTTACAAAATTAGATGGGAAGGCACACAAAGATTAAAGACTAAAAGCATTTAAGCTTCACTCTGTACCTCAGCCATTATACACCCAGCACCCCACATGTCCACGGCAGGACCATAATTCCTTTCTCCTAAAAGCAGTTCAGGTGGTCGGTACCAAAGGGTTACTACTCGATTAGTGTACCTGCATGGAAAAATAGGTATTACTGCAAATTTCCAGCCCGAAAAGCTATCCATTCACATACCCATATATTAAACTAAAATTCAAACCTATTGGGCTGATTCTTCTGCACACTGAAAGCTCTTGCAAGTCCAAAATCAGCCAACTTCAAAACACCTTGTTTCGTCAGAAGCACGTTTGCGGCCTTCATGTCTCTGTGAAGAATCTAAACAAGGGAAATATGAAAACCACTAAGTATTTAAAACATGTACTTACTTTTAAACATTACAGGAAAGTAACAGTAACTTGATAGCTAACCTTATTAGTATGAATGTAATACAGTCCATTTAAAAGTTGTTGAATAACTTTCTTGATTTCTCCAAGTGAGAATTTCACGTTGACATTTGAAAGAAGCCCTGCGAGATCGTGGTCACAAAAGTCAAACACCAAGTAGAAAGTACTCCTGTACTTATTACTCTGGTTCGCTTTAGTTCTACAGATTTCGATAAGATTGACGACATTTTCGTGCTTTAGAAGCTGGAGAATCTTAATTTCTCGAAGAGCAGTAATGGGGAATCCCTCCTTCTCGTTGTCCATGAGCACCTTCTTCAAAGCAACATACTTCCTCGTTTTTTTGTGTCGAGCTTTGAATACCTCTCTGTAAAGATTATCAACATCAATCAACAAAAAATATTAATTTGTGAGCAATTAAAATGGATTAAAAAGAAAAATATGGGTGTGTTTTGTTTGGCTTCTGATGTATGCTACAAACCATCTTTGTTAGATGATAATGGATGCTGAAAGCTAATAGCTAATACTATTTTTCACATACCCAAAGGTCCCTTGACCAATTTTGGACAACTTCTCATACTTATTGACATCATCACAGAAAGGGTACTCGAAATTCTCGATGTACTTTTCCTTCTCAGCCCGATTCATTTTGAATTGTGATTGGAATGAATCAAAATCCGTCCCCAATTACTTGTCTTACATTCAAGGCCTAAATTCTTTGTTTAATTGAGCACCACTTAAACTAAAATTACAACGAAATTGTACAAGACGTTGAAAGAATTCCTGAGATAAAATGGAATTTTAATTTGAAACTCAGTCCTCTTCTCTTAAGATTTAAATTGTAATAGTCCAGCCATTAAACTTCAAAACAAAATATTGCCGTCTCACTCAGCTGATAGTTTGATGTGCATTTACTTTTCCTTTTGCGGCGTTTTCTGTACGTTGAAAACACAACTGATTACACTTTAAACAATTACTGTCTCCGTCAAACAGAAAACTACCGCAAATTTGGATATTTCCACGATAATTAAACTAACCATTTATAGTATTTTAATTTCTAAACAAACACTTTAACTTTTATCTCCCTTCACTGAAAAGTTAGCCTGTCTACTGTCTGGTCTGGTAGTCCACACACTCCACAAATCACCAAATCCAAAAGACATGGACAGGAGCATGAAATTATGATGAACACGACGACACAGCATCAGTCGAGTACGTTTTATTTTATGCATCAAAATTGGATACGTGTGTCGTGTACATGCATGTATGTATGTATCCCTTATATTTACGTAGATATATTAGTCACGTCACGAGCGGCGTTGTGAGCTTACATAAAGTACAAAAGAAGTATGTATTGTGTATGTAG
>JAQIWN010001813.1:0-18538 GCA_034699025.1 Entomobrya cf. arborea Gr-Col-00668
TTTGGCCAGACGTCTAAGCACTTGAAGAAGCGTGAATTGTTACTAAACATTGATAATAATTAAGTGAAAGACAGTGCATAATTAATGTATAATATATAATTAAATCCTTTTATGTACGTATTCTGTTTATTGAAGAGAAATTTTTATGTAATATCAATTCGCAGCTTGACACCTGCTGGCAGAACGAATCATGTTTGCTGAACCCTCCTCGCGTCTCTCTCCTGACACTGATAAGCTTTCCGCTAGTGATGCACAACCGAATTTCCCTATAAAATCATGTAATTATCAAATTTTAGCAAATCAATTTTCTTATAGCCTTCCCATTCGTAATTTGCTAGCTACCTGTGTAACTACTTTAAATTTATAATCTTACTCCACAAAAAACAAACCTAAGTGTGCTGTTGTAACTCTAAAAAGCAAAAAAATGTGAATTCTCATTGTGCCCCGTATCTCACTTTAATTGCCTTGCATCTCTCTCTCTTCTTGTAAGACTGACTGAAAGTTAAAAAATGTGTGTGTGCTATGAAAATACTCTGCTAATTTGTTGAATGCTGCATTTAACATAAATATATTAATTATATCCATGTAATTAAATAATCACACCTGTAATACACTACACAAAAAAACTCCCTTTAACAATGGCTGATGGTACAATGGATAAATCCCTTTCGTTGCCTTTCGATATTGACATTGACATTACGCTAATGCATCCTTCTGAGTTCAGAATGGAGATGGAAAGTGCGATCGAGGACGCTGTTGAAACGGCTGAGGACATAATCGTTAGAATGCAAATGATGGAGCCAGAGAGAATGGTTGAACAGGTACTAATTCATATTCTTAGTTTAACCGCACAGTCAAAATACCTGCATTACAAATTCACATCATCTCGCATGGATCATGCATGGCATGATAAACATGTAAATTCCTTCACTCTGTCTGACTTTTTACAGTACTGTCAATCCATCAACGAAACTGCAGCAGAATCAGCAAAAACGGTAAAAAATGGAGTTCTCAACATGTTTTCCAAAATTTTAACAAATGTTTTGAATGAAGATGTGGTGGATGATGAAGGCAACACGTTCGCTTTAACGTACAAAGGACAAAACCCATTAATGATAGATTTGGTGAGCAATCATTTTGTTTCTGCTTTCATCATATCATCGTTTTATTTCCCTGTGGAGAAAGTCCGAATGTAAAACCTATTTTTTGTGTGTACTTTAGGTGCTACGTCATACAATGGAATATTTGAGTATTCAAAGCTTGTGTTGCTGTCGCCTCGTTTGCAAATTGTGGAACATGGAAGCAGGGACCATTGCACGGAGAAAGCAACGAATAGTCTTCTCTCCAAACTGTATAGAGAAAATGGCCAACTTTACTTCTTTTATGAACGGGTCCCCAGCAACACAGGACGACTATGTCGATGCCGCAGCAGCAGTAAGCGAGGATAGCATGGATAACAATGACAGTTTGGATAAAGAACCCCTTGATAACGACCATCAACCTACTCAGCAGCAGCAGGGCAAAGATAATAATTGTAAAACGTTGGATTACATTAGAAATCTTCCTCCCTACACAGATTTTTCCTTTACGGCTCAATACCCGAGAATAAACTTTTCTCGGTCGGTTGTACGCGAATTTAGTAAATCATATGGACAATACGTAAAAAAGTTAGAGATATTCTTTCCCAACGACGGTAGTCTAACGGCAAAGGATTTTAGACAATTTTTCCTTCAAGGAATGCCAAATGTTCAATACATTCATTTTGTGAATCTCCCAACAAAACTTACTCAGAGCTCATTTCTTCGACGAACGACTATTGTAGCCACTACTATCGCATGTAATACTCAAATAGGCAGTCCGCATTTTAGTGTAAAAAACAGTACGGATTTCGGGAACAGTAGCAGTAGACACGAAGAAGATGTTAGTATAAGTAGCAGTGATACTAATGGAAGAAACATGATACAAAACAATAATAATGATGATTATAATCAACTAAAAGACACAAACTGTAATAATAGTAAAGACAACAAGGATGGTGGACATGGACAAGTTTTGATAGATGACGCAGGAAAGCCCCTCCTTGTGGTGGAGAAAGCACAACACAAACAACCTCATCAAGACTGTTTACTTAAATGGGAACATCTTACCCATTTAAAAATAGATCGTACATTACTGATAGAAGTAGCATGGTCGAAATCCTTTCTTCAAGATCTTTTCAGCACAATGCCCAACTTAAGACATTACGAGCTGTTTACTTGGAATACTACTGGAGGTGACGGTCACTCCAATCCATACTTTACTTGTTTAACAAAGCGACAGCGAGAGAACCTTGTATCCCTGTATCCTGGATCTGTTGGCACCACACTCCTGACAAGCTTGGCTGACTACGGGCTGAAGTCATTGAAAAAATTACATCTTCCAGTATTTTCCGGAGAGGTTAGCGCTCAGAGTGTGGAACATTTACTCATTAATTTAAAAGGGACTCTGCAGGAACTTCAAGTAAACTGTTCCTCAATGCAAGACTCAAGAATGATCCACTTTCCCCGGATGGAGAAACTTTTGTCACTTCACATGATTATTTCTGTACCTTGGAAAAATGTGTACACTTTGTTTACCCCGTCTATAGAGTATCAGAGCCAGTTCCCTGTATTGGAAACACTAAAACTGGAGCTGGCAGTTTATCATGATTTTGGCTTTATTCATTACTTTTTCCCGAATGCTACGGGGAGTGTGTGCAGGACGTTACGAGAATTGGATATTAGCTTTAGTGGATATAGGGATGAAAAGTTTATTGGGATCGTAGCCAAAATCTTTCCTAATCTAGCCAAATTGAGACTTGATGGTTATGGTAATCGGATTTTGGCTGGTATTTGCCTTTATCTCCAAAATCTAGAGTATTTTGAGATGTATTTGATTTATGGCTTTAACGTGGACGACCAACTGACTGGAATTGATAGAAAAATATGCAATGAGATGAGGAAAAGTGAGAATTACTTGGATTTCAAGGCGGATCTTGCTCAAGTGCTTCCATCGCTCGCTAACTTAACTAGTAAGTGAAAATTCGTTTTTATTTCATCTGAGACATGATACAATAAATATTCTCAGGGACGACATGACACGAACACGACGACATAATACATGAATCACAAATAATGCATTTTTTCCATGAATTTCAGAATTGCAAACGTTGAAAATCAAACAAAAGGATTACCAAGCAAAATTTTGGCCACAGGCTCAGTGCATCACTGATATTACGGGATACTTGGCTCTTGCAAAGATTAAAACCTTGCGTCATTTGCACATTGAAAGTGTAAAGGTATGAATGAGAAATTTACAATAAGAAAATAGTCAATCTAAACAAATCTAACTATCATAACATTTATTTTTTCTGAAATCTTACAGTTCTCGCCTGAATGCAGACAATACCTCACTACAACTTTAGAAGATTGTTGGTTAGATATTCTGTGATAAACTTGAGTTGAACAAAAATAGTAATAAGGCGTTAAATAAAATATATGGATGATTATTCGAAATAAGATTTATCATTAGATTGCATTAATAAATTAATTTCGTTAATGAATGACAAAAGAACAAGTTTTATCCGAACTAAATTGCAATGCAATTACTTAACGCATTCCGAGCACGTGTGGTGATTCCTTCCCGTCCCCTATTAGTTAGGCGATCATTTTGGTCATCTTCGACCACAACTGGTGCTAATTCAGGTTTCACATCAGCTTGAACGCGTCTTTCTGGCTTCCTTGTCTTCTCATTTTTCGGAATGACTGATTGCTCAATGTCTCCTTTCTTCACAGTCGAAATCTTTTCCGGTACTGCTAATTCGGCCTTCATATCCTTTCGATCGTTTCCTTCTGAGCCAGTCACCTTATTTTGCGGAACGATTGATTGTTCAACATCTTCAAGTTTGGGTACGTAAAAAACACGTGCTTGATTGAACGAGGCAGATAAGTCTAGAATTTGAAGAAAAAAACAGACAAACTTTGCATTAGTACAAAATGCTGGCAAAAATAACAATTCAATATTATTTTTTTTAAACCAAACAAAATTATCATCATTGGCAAACGCACCTGGAAAGTTTACATCAACATGTTCCGGATCGGTTCCAATGTCCCACAGAAAATCATTCAGCCTTTCCAAAAGTTCGGGACTCCGGATTCTCCTCCTCGGATCTGAGAAACTATCTGGTTCATACTTACTATTTTTTTCTTCAGCCTCTCCTTTATTACAGTTTCTCGTAGATCTTCTCAGGGGCTCGCGCTCGGGTGCAGGTTCAGGTAAGCTTGGGGGTTCCATTTTTCCTGATCCTGAATCCTGACCTGATGAACTTCTAACTAATTTTGTTGTAAGACACAAAACTAACAACTTACTCTTATTCACTCGTAGACGCGGATTTTCAACTGTCCTTTTTTCAAAATAAATTAAAATTGATCTGATGAATATGAACTTCAGTTCAGTGGTCGGGGTCGGGCTGTGCGGCTCGGCTGCTCCTTCCGATTACAAATTTACGACAAGATGAGATGATTGCAAGTAACATGATTCCTTCAATTTATCATGGTTTTACACAAAACGATGGAAGCATATTCGGTCGCTTATAATTTACATGTATTTTACGACTATCGGACTATGATGATAAGACGAGGATTTTTTTGGAGCTGAAAGAACAGGAAACGGATTTGAATACTCCTATTTAAGAGAAGAGATTACAATTTTACCACGCTCCAATTTCTTCGCAAAGCTAGTAAATCTCCAAAAATGTAAATTAGATAGAAATGAAATGATAAAGTCGACTACGAACGACATGACATGATATTATGGTGATTGATCAATGATCGGGTTGGTTTTATTTGATAATCAAAAAATCATACACTGACTGTACTCAAAGCAAGTAACTCAAAAGTGACTACTCTTTGTTCATTTTTCTGTAATTTTCCTATTTTGGCTTTTGCTTCTTGGTAAAGCTAAAGTGTAAAAGTGTGCATGCATGTTTGAGATAAATGACGTCATGATTCATGATGCCTAGCCCGGTAAATGGATCATATGAACGAAAAACACATGCTTTTCGCTTCATGTGTTTAGGTGGTGCGTGTATTCATTTAACATCAAGGCAAAAATCATGTAGATAATTGCACGTCATTAGAATTGAAGTATCAAGTGTGTCCTTTGTTCATTGTTTTAAAAGTTTAATTTGCAGTGCAAATGAACCTTGATAATTGACGGCGTAAATATTGTATCGGTGGCGTGACATACAAAGCGGCCAATGTTCCCCAATTATTCCAAAGGTTTAAAAAAGAATTGTGCATTGCGTCAAAAATTTGAATTAATTGTTATCATTGCCACATCATTTTGTAAAGTGAAAGCCCCAAAGTAAAGGTGATTAGGGTGTGTACTGCAGAATAGATTTAATTTTTAGTCTGTGTGGACGAGTCATCCAAAACAATCAATATGAAGTACGTTCTTGTCACTGGAGGCGTAATCAGTGGAATCGGAAAAGGAGTTATAGCATCTTCGATTGGAACGATTCTGAAGTGCTGTGGATTACGAGTGACTGCAATAAAAATTGATCCATACATCAATATTGATGCTGGAACCTTTTCACCGTATGAACATGGTCAGTATAATTTTGGAAATTAAGTTTTTTGTGACCGTTTGATTTATCTTTAATGTTCATACGATTTTAACAATGCAAGTTTTGGTTTTTTACTTTTGTAGGGGAGGTTTATGTACTTGACGATGGAGGGGAAGTTGATCTTGATCTGGGGAACTACGAGAGGTTTTTAGATGTCACGTTGCATTCGGATAACAACATTACAACTGGAAAGATTTATCAATCTGTGATTAATCGGGAAAGAAAGGGAGATTATCTTGGAAAAACTGTACAAGGTGAGTGAGCTAGTCTTCATGACTTGAGTTGCTGTTTGGAAACTTACAAGTGTATGCTTTAATTAATTGGGTGTCTTTTGGTTTTAGTTGTGCCACATATTACTGATGCCATTCAAGAGTGGGTGCAAGCTGAGGGTCGGAAGCCTGTGACACCCGACAATTTGGAGCCTGAGGTATGAGGAATTTTGTGTTTTGGCCTGTGTTTTAATTTGTTTCGGAATATTTAAAGACTAATTTTTTGTAGGTTTGTATAATTGAAATGGGAGGAACTATTGGTGACATTGAAGGAATGCCATTCGTCGAAGCTTTTCGTCAGTTTCAGTTCCGTGTGGGACGAGAGAACTTCTTTTGTGTGCACGTTTCACTAGTGCCACAGGTATGAAACTACTATTAATATCACAGATCAAATTTTATAAATCGTAGATAATCGAAAAATTTAATTTATCGAATCATTTTTTTAATTGTATAGCCAAAGTCAACTGGCGAGCAAAAATCCAAGCCGACTCAAGCATCTGTTCGCGAACTACGTGGTTTGGGTTTGAGTCCCGATTTGATTGTTTGCAGATCTGAAAATCCAATTAGTGAGTCCGTGAAGGACAAAATCTCAAACTTTTGTCATGTAGCACCTCATCAGGTTTGATTTTATCGATATCGTTTTTCAGATGTCAAATTACTATTTGAAAGACATAAGCTCAATATTCGTACTGTTTAATTTTTTAGGTAATATCCATACATGACTGTAGCTCGATTTACCGTGTACCTTTACTTTTGAAGCAGCAAAATGTGATCGACATTTTCCGAGACAGGCTACAACTTCCAATTCCAAATCCTGTTGCTCATGATATAATGATAAAGTGGAAAGAATTAGCCCAAAGGTATTTAAAAGAAAACTTGTAAAGTCTAGACCCTGCATGTATTGCGTCTCCATCATTAGTTTACATTTGTCGATATTCATATTGTCTTAAACATTAGTCATGAACGCTTATGCGAGGAAACGACAATCGCTCTCGTTGGAAAGTACACTCAACTGGAAGATGCGTATGCATCAGTAACTAAAGCATTGGGTCACGCTGCTCTTGCCACTGGGCGTAAAATGGTTTTGAAATACATTGATGCAGAGGAGTTGGAGGAAGAATCTCTCAACAGTATTCCAGTGAAGTATCATGAAGCATGGAAGGTATTGTGTGGAGCCGAGTAAGTTGCCTTAAATGTTGAATGATTGTACATCGTGTTTAAATCGCGTTAGATTTAATTGGTATAATCATTTTTATTTTAGCGGAGTTCTTGTACCTGGAGGTTTCGGTAAAAGAGGAATGGAAGGAAAGATTCTAGCTGCAAATTGGTGTCGTCTCAATAATAAACCTTTCCTGGGAATTTGTTTGGGTTTTCAAGCTGCTGTTATAGAGTATGCAAGGTAAGTCTGCTTAGTTTTCCACGGTGCCAAAAATAATTTGGATTTAAAGTTATCGCGTAATACTTTTGCATAAGAATTTTCAATACTTTTTATTGAAGATCTTAAATTTAAACACATAGTATTATAACCCCTTTTGTGTTGCATTGTAAAAACACTTACAATTGAAATAGTTACAATTTTATGGAATGCATTTAACCGTTAAGATGGACTACTCCTACAAGATCAGGCATTAACCATCCACCACCACCAGTAAATTTTCTTAATATATCCCATCCTCGTTGTGGATGCCAACCTCCAATTGGTTTCTGTGGCCATCCACCTCCAGGTTTTAACCAAACTTGAGAACCTCTTGGTGGTAGAGGTTTCAACTTCATATAATGTGGTTTTGGCCAGCCCCATCCAGTTTTTCCTCCACATCCTCTATTTTTCTTTCCCTTTTTACCTCTTCCTTGCCTCTTGCCTTTCTTCTTTTTGCACTTCTTCTTCTTCTTCCTCTTCTTCTTGCCCTTTCCTCCTTTCTTACCTCCTTTTTTACCACCGCGTGCTTGTTTTTCCATCATTTTATCCCAGCCTAGAGGAAAACCCCAATGATGAGGGATTACTTTCTTTGGAATCCAAGGAGCCTACCAATCAAATTTCAAAAATGAAAAATTATCTCCTATTCAATACTATTTGAATTATAAAGCAGAGGTTTTCACATACTCCAGTTCCTCCTGTCCATCCTTTTCCATCTACCCATGTCTGGCCTCCGGTATCCAAGAAGTTCCCAGACATCCAACCTTTAGGCCACTCTCCCCACCCTCCATTTCCAATTTTCTCCCAACCACCCCACCCTTTGTGCCAACCTTTCTTTTGTGTTCCACGACCTCCTTTCTTTCCCTTTTTACCCTTCTTACCCTTCCCCTTTCCTTTGCCCCCTTTTCCACCTTTTCTACCACGGCCCTTTCCGCCGCCACCATGTGGCGCTGGTGGCCACTGGGGTTTTCCCTCTTCAAAATATACTGGCGGTCCTTGTACAGCCCAAGCCTGCCCTCCGTGATGACTTCCAAGCAAATGATCATTAGGTGCCCAAAAAGGCGCTTTCACTTTCTTATCGTCTTCATTTCCTCCCCTTCTACGTTTCTTCTTACGGTGTTTGGCGAGACCAGTATCGTCTTGATAGTCGTCATAATCATCATCATCGTATTCGTAGTCGTCATTGTAGTCTGCTTCTTCTGATGATCCGTCATCTCCTTTTGATTGTTTATCTGACGACTTCTTTTCTGAATCATTTTTTGTCGAAGATTCACTGTTTGTGTCAGTTTTACTATTACTGCTACTACTACTACCAGAGTCTGTGTCACTCTGAGGATACTCTAAAGAATAGGTGTCATCGGGATTAATAACGTTGTTATTTTCCTCTTTAGCGGCCACCTCATCATCATAAGGTTCCGCATTAGTCTCCAGCTGGAGGCCATTGTCGTAAGAATTTTCGTTCTTAGTTTCGTCATATGAACCCTCCTCATCATATCCCTGTTCATCATCGTTGTTACCTTCATAAGGATATGGAGAGTGATCAGAGTAACCTTGATTGGGTTGTTGTTGATGTTGGTTTCTGAATTCATACTCATAATCGTCATCATCTTCAACATCCATACGGTCAATAGGTTCATCCCGATATCTGTTTCGTTGTCCTTGTTCTATTTCATAATTTTCTTGGTATAAGTCTTGCGAGTCCTGAGATGGATTTTCTTGTGAGCGAAACCGTGGACCTTCAGAACTGTCCCCATTTGAGTTTCGTTCTTCTTCACTGGCTCCTGTTGAATAAACTAGATATCCGTCATTTTCCTGAGACCGAGATTGGTGGGTGGAGACGGTCGAGCCATCAGTTGCTTTATCTTCAGAAGAAGGGTTAGCATCTTCAAGGGTTCTCCTGGTCAGTATCCAGGGTTGAGGATGAAACACATAACCTCTTGTATCTACTTGAGCGTATAGGCAAACGGCAACTAGAAGCACTGCATGCTAGAAACGAAATGTATTAATTTTAATTAGTTATCTCATCTAACAAGTCTGCCTTTTATAATTGTAATCAACTAATGAAGGGTCTTACCAGTACTCCATGCATTATGCTTTAAATAAACGGGAAAGATCCCGTTACTACCGTTGTTTAACGTCTTTTACTAACTAGGCATTAGGAAAACTTGAAATTGTTTGAAGCGTAGAACTCTCTAGGAGCTCAAAAACTTGTTCACCCAACGAATGTCTACTTGATTCTGACTCTCATTTTCTTTCCGTAATACTCTAATGATTACCATTTCTTTATTACTGAAGTACCCTGAAACGGTTTTATTTCGTTTTATGACATGTTTTCGTGTGTATGCATACATGTATTGGTTTACAGTTTTGTTAGCATCTTTTATATTTTTTTTAACTTTTAAATTACTTTTTGCATGGTATCTGTCTCTACTTCTGCGAGCTGTTTAGAACCGGTTTTAAAAACGCGTTTTACGAATGGCAAAAAGATGGAAAAAAAGAGGAAGCTATCGTTGTGCTCCTTGTTTAGAATGAAGCTCTGTATGTACACAATTTTCTTTAACTTGAGGAAATTCTGCAGTGGTTACATTACATTGCAAATTTTCAGTTTTTCTACAAAATTCATGGCGGACTAATGCTGATGTTTTCAAACATTTTTTTTTTTTGGTATTTTGTCATTTGAATGTTTCTATCATACACTTTGACATGATGTCGACATTCTAAATTATGAAACAAGGAAACAAATAGTTAGGTAGAAAGCTGAATAAATTGTATCGTGTAAATTACCTATGTCTTTTCACAGAATTAACAATACACGATACACGCGTTCACGGAACGAAAAGATCCCGATCCCGTATCTACTCCCTTTTTTCTGATCGTCTTGTTCATTGACCTGAGTCTGTGTGGTGTGAATGTTGTGAGTGTTTTGTTGTACGACAGATTTGTAGATTAACTTTTTGGTACATAATATTTGCATCACACATTTATAATGTAATTCTAATGGTAGGTAGTACTTTTTACAAAAAAAAACATCTTGGCATTGGCACCTGCAGGTTGTAGATGTTACACGAGATGTTGACTTTTTAGAATTCGGACGTAGATTTCTCTAGATGAGATGATCAAGTCATTGGTCCCTCTTGCTGTCTAGTTCGGGGTACCACTTTTGCTTGATTCATGTTTGATATGAATATCATGCTCGTTCGTATTGCAATTATACTGGCTTTCATTATTTTTCAGTGGGATGAAAGAAAGCCGCAAAATGTAGAATATATGATAAAAAAGTGGATAGATCCGTTAGTAAAATGTCGTAGATGACTCGAATTGATCTACAGGTGCTATTCTAATTGCAAAATTTTTACATACTAGTAGTTTAGAACATGACTAACATAATATAATACGGAAAATCTATGAAATTATATCATTAATAAAATTTGCGTATTCCTATATGTTTTTGTATGAAACTTAGTTGATGTGATTAAATTCAAAGATGCAAACTTATCTGAACATTCTGTAGGCTTGTATTCAAGTTTTTAAACTACTTTATCTTAATTCTTATATTTCAGAAATGCCGTGGGGTTGAAGGATGCGAATTCAACTGAGATGGATAGCGACACTGCAAATCCTGTTGTTATTGATATGCCGGAGCATAACACGGGCAAAATGGGCGGTACCATGCGTCTGGGTAGACGCTCTACTGTTTTTAGATCTGAAGGGAAATCAATTCTGAGTACGTAAAACTGGAAGTTGAATGTAACTTGCTGAAGAATTCTGCTATAATGTAATGCATTCTTTTCGAATTAATAGAGGAACTGTATGGAAATAGAGACACTGTTGAGGAGCGTCATCGTCACAGATATGAGGTCAACCCAACTCGCATTAATGATTTAGAGGCAGCGGGTTTGATCTTTGTTGGTAAGAAAGTTGATAGCATTTCTCATTCTGTTTTTTGTATTCGACTCGGCTGTGTAAATTACTTTAATTTGGTAAATCTTGTTTTCGACCTAATCTAGGCAAAGATGAAACTGGTCAGAGGATGGAGGCCCTAGAAATTCCAGAGAAAAAGTACTACGTCGCAGTTCAGTTCCACCCTGAATACTTAAGTAGGCCGTTGCGCCCTTCACCCCCCTACGTTGGACTACTTGCTGCAGCATCTGGACAACTTGAACGTTTTGCGTCTGATGCAAAACAAAGAAATGCTAGGAAAACTGTTACATCTACTGCAGTTAATAACACTGATGATGATAAAAATGGTCATCAAGATGACATTGAATACCAATCCGATTCATTATTTGCATAATGTGTTATGTACTACGAATCTGGATATAAATTACATGATGACGATGATTTATGTTGCATAACGATAAGAAAAAAATGTTACGGGAACTTTATCTTCCGATAATGATACCAATCTGTTATAAAAATAAGTAAGGGTTAAGGAATGCGAATGCGAATGATCTGATCAAAGTTGGTTCTTTAGAAATATTATCTCAAATTACCTGTGTAAATGACCTTCAAGTTAGTTACATGAGCGATAGAGTGTTACTAGCATATTTTGTAGGTTAGCACATTTGATTTAGCGATTGTTTGCTCATTTAACATAAAGTTTTGTACCTGTTTGTATGTAGCTGATTTCAGTAATGTGTAGAAAACGATATCATATCCAATGCATGAAACATTCCCGTGTTTCGACTGCCACCCGTATACAATCACCGTCAATTTTTGTTTACATTATATTACTAATGACTTCAAATTTCTTTAGACAAACATATGATTTGATACTTTTTACTTACAAAAACGTGAACTTTCAAATTTATTTTTCTTGAAAACTGTTAACCTTTTTGCTGGATACATATATATGTTCAGTATTGAGTTAAATAAATGAAACTAATAAAGATATATATCATTACAAAAAATAAAACAATGAGTTAACTGTCATTTGTGACATTGTGAAATGATCCGGTATTGGAAAAGTACTTCGCATTAGCTTCACTGACTTTCTTTTCTGCCGCCAACGGGTTGACAATTTCAAGGCCCTGTAAGAAGGAAATGAAGTCTCAATGTCATGACGGAAATTTTATCCATGTATTTAATAATAATAACACAATCTAACGTACCTGTAGAGGAGTAAAGGCGATACTTGAAGCAGTTCCAGAAATTTGACGTTTCACTGTAGTCGATCCTCCGTAAGCTTGTTGTCTCTGAATATTCTTTTGCAATGTTTTTGATATTCTGACCTTAGTCTTTTCGTCTACTTGGGCCATTCTAATTTTTCCAGCTCCTGACTTTCCAAGCATCCCTCTGTTATATCCTAAATCGTCTTGATAAGCATCGTCACCGATCTATGGTCATAAATCGTAAAAAAAAACATTTGTTAAGTGACTATACTGCCTAATTAAACCCAAGGTTTCATTCATTGGTATAGGTAACGGTAACATCAACTTGAAAATGCACTTACATCACCAAAAGTAATACGATTTGCTTGTTTTCGAAGTTCTGTAACAGCGTATCTTGCTTTCATTTTACGCACTCGTTTTCCTCCTCGTCGTTTACGTGGTGGATCCACAGGTTTTGGGAGTGGTTTTATAAATTTTACTGGAGGAGGTTCCTGTTTGAAATGAATCAGTTCATAAAATATTGTTCAGCATAAAATTAGTAAGAATACATTACACATATCCATGAACATAAGCTTACCTGTAGTTTTTCAACTTTCTTTTCGATTTCTTCCCTCAGAGATTGGCCTATTCGTCCATTAACAGCCTCATGGCATGCATCAACCCGGGCAGCCAGTGCGCACTTCGCAGCGACAAGTCTCGCAAATTTACGTCTTAAGTCCTACAATTCAATTATTATTTACGTCATTAGTCATTGAGTTTCATTCAAGTTGTTGATACACTCTGAACAAGATCGAAATGTTAAATCTTACAGGTGGTGAGTCTTGAACAATATCGCAATAATAAACGAAGCCCGTATGTGGCAGGGCCGATACTTGAGAAAATCCACTAAGAGTTTTCTTCTGCTGACCCAAAACAAGAATGTTGCAAGCGGGCATTTTACTCAACCTGGTTAAGCCACCAGCAATACCTGACAACGAAAAATTGAATATTTATCAAACCAGTTTACTTAGCACAAATGAAACATTAAAAACCTAACACATTTTAGCATCAGATACAAATGTAGCTTACCCATAAGTTTGGCTGCGGTACCAGCACCAACAATTGCCGAAAGATTAGGTGCAATGAACGCCATTCTGGATTCCACATACTGATAAATTTTCGATTTGATATCATTCAGTTCCAACGCCATGTCACACCCTTCAAAAATTCTAAGGAGCTCGTCCTGTGTAAGTTTTTGTCTGAAAAAAATGAAATCAAAACATTAAGTAAAATGGTTAAACAGTTCGTTAATTAGATATTTCTCGTAAGAGTAATCAGACCTACCCTTGAGTAGTGGATGCGGTAACAGACACCACCATAATAGTGGCTTGGGTCAAAAAGGTAGGTAACACGTCGTTATTTTTCACTTTATCCACATCATTCCCCAACTCTTTCACAGTCTTCACATAATCTAGTGGATTCACAACAAGAGACTCCAACTCTGGAAATCTCTTGTTGTATTTATCCCTTGTGAATTTGTGTATCGTGCTGATTTCATTGTCGATTTCTACAGCCAAGGTATTCGCCTCCACAATTAACTTGTACTCAGGATCAGATTCCACAGGTCCTACAATATCTTCAGCAGTTCTCAATTTATGAATGTTTTCATCAATCTGATTCAAAACTCTGTTAAGTTGATCCGAATCCCGAAGCTTGCAAATATGCCGTACATTTGTGGCTTTCAACTCAGAAACTGAAATAAAACAAGAAAAAATTTAGTTTTCTCGACCGTGTCAAACTTAATTTTTTAATAGTTTTAGAACATTTAAAAAAAATACCTTCACTCATGCTGTCATCTACCTCCATAGCTTCCTCCTTGATTTTCTTCTTGACACCAACAGTGCTATCATCACCAGCAGCCGCCGACACCGGAACGCCTGGTCCTCCTTCTCCTTCCAATAATTCATCGTCGTCATCTTCATCCTCCAAATCAGCAAGAAGTTCTTCAGCCAAAGACATTGTAACAACTTACAATTAAAAAATTATCAAATAACCAAGTACACAATCAACCTCTATCGTGTATATTTTTACAAGAATCCCAATCCCAGCAAAACTGTCAATCTCTTGAATTGAATTTCTTTCGTGATTCTTGGACAAGCCAAAGTAACTAATCGATTTTACTGAATGGATATTTCCAATAAACAACAAATATAATGCACACAAACAGATAATTAGTAATTACTAATTACACAAAAATTGACACCGTCATTAGCCAAAAGTGACCAAAAAATCAAATCTACATGTACAGCTGTAGCTGTGAATCCTATTTGCTAACTATGCTTAGCTAGCTGTATGCTGAAGCTGAAACTGAGCAAACGAACGTATTTTTGTTTACATTGGACTTTTGTGTGCTATGCACGCAACACAACACAAGCCTTTTGTGCTGTCTTAAGTGACCCCAACATACTACTACTACTATATTGGTGCTCTTTTGTTGTTTGTGTATTTTATTTTCATCTTCTGTTTCAATATGCGCATCACGGATGGATGGATTGGAATTTGGAGTAGGATGAAATCGAATGGTTTTCGGTTTTCGTTCAGGCTTTTTTTGTGTGCAAGTTGTTTTGCAAAAGTGAAAAGCTTTCTCTTTTCCATTACGCTTTCACTTAAACAAACTTCCAATTCTAATCCTCTAGTCTTGTCTGGAGTTTTCTGGAGTATTAGTCTTAAACTGAACTGGATAGATAAAATGATGGAAAGATAAATGAACAAATGACGATGAAACGAACAACATGTTTTTAAAGGAAATCAAACATTTTTTTATTTCTAAAATATATACGCGTTTGAAAGGCGAATGTAATAACTGGTAACAGTAACGGATCTTATGCAATGAAAAGAAAAACAACTATTAACTAAACTAGA
Organism: Entomobrya cf. arborea Gr-Col-00668; assembly: GCA_034699025.1. Lineage (NCBI taxonomy): Eukaryota > Metazoa > Arthropoda > Collembola > Entomobryomorpha > Entomobryidae > Entomobrya > Entomobrya cf. arborea Gr-Col-00668. The sequence goes on from JAQIWN010001813.1 coordinate 15,340, forward strand.
GAAAGCAAAATTCTGTGTAACATTCATAATATCATATCTACGACATGGCAAATGGCAAGTTAACTTTTTTGTAACTCTAAAGATCCTAAGCTCTCAAATAACAAGAGCACTGCGGGTTTTTCTTGTTTCGAGGAAACTCTTTCCGGTTTTAGTTCATGATCCGAATATTGTTGCTATTTATGTGATCCCGTATTTCATCTTCATCAACACCGTAGTTGTCACCTACCTCCTCCGAGTTGTTTGCGTCTTCATCCTCAGGAGACTCTAGAGAGGATCTCATATGATTTTCGGCATTGATTTGTGAATCTACCACTGTCTCAAGTATTCTGTGCGTGGAAAAAGAAGAAGAAAATTCAAGAAATTAGTTGGCGAATTATATCAAAACCTAACTGATGATGATACACTTTCAGTTTTTTAAAAATATAATTTAAATTGATTACGGTGGCCCACAAATGGGAACATCTTGCCAGCGGATGGATAGAACTTTGGGTACTTTAGCATTTCGTCCGTACAATACTCTGAATTGGAATACCAACTCATCTCCTACAAAACAAGTATAAAAGGTACCTTTTTAGTATTTCAGAAATTATTTAGATAAAAAACATAAATATGTGGAACATTGGTTTAAATATGAACCTTCTTTAAGATCTTCTTCAACATTGGACTCAAATGAAGCATATCCCTTTCTTCCAAAGCTTTCAACAACCACTCCCCATCCCTAAATGGAACGAAAAAAATAGTAAAAAAATAAATGCAAATATCTCATCTCACATTGTGCTAAAAGCATTAAGGTTCTATAAATACCAAGCATACTAATATTTTGTACTAAAATTTAAGTATCAACTTTTATAATGCAATAAACTTTCCCCAAAATGTAGTCTATTTTTAATTACACATGTAATTTCTTAAATTGCATAGAAAATGGAGTGCACTGAACGTAACGTATGAGAGAAAATTATTACTTTGTAATATCTTTTTAACAAACAGACGAGAAATTACGTGGTAAAAAGCATGCGTCGAGTATATTAAACTACCACTACTTGTGCTTTTAAGTATTAATTACCCCAATGAAGGTAAACGGTGAAGTGAATTTAATGAGTGTCGACCATTTTCCCTTGAATGGAATGGGGACAATAAACGTAACATTTCCCAGGTAGCTCAAAAGCTCCGGTGTTTCTACCAAGACCACTTTGTCACATTTTTGCTCCGTCTTTGTCGGGAACGCGGCAGTAGTGGCGGATGCGGATGCTCCAGTAATAATTCCTCCGTGAAAATATAATAACAGAAGAAGCAACGAGCCGGAAGAGCTAATTGCTTTTAAGTAGACTCCTAATGTTGTTCCCCTACCCATTTTTCTTTTTCTCGGGGACGCAGACGAAGACAACAACGACAACACAGTTTGTATGAAGGTGAAACTACTGCAATGACAGTGTAATGTGCGAAACGGGGAAAGCAAAAAAACGGCTCGGGAAAAGAGGAACAGTGAATCAAGTAGAAAATGAGAGATGACGATGATGAATGCGACGGGCGTTGATGATATTTCTAAGATGTGTTACGTTACGATGTTCCTAATGTGGTTAACAAAAATATACACCAGAGGAGTGGGTAGTTGATGTGGGTTGGGTACTCGTCGCCGTCATCTTAAAAGCTTGTGTTCGTAAAGTACAAATGAGCTGTATAGTAATGTTATTCACAAGAAGTATGCTGTTCTTAAAATGCATTTGGTGATCAGGGACATTTCAGGGGAAAATAGTAACGAAATATAATTGAAGGAAGCCCGTTTATTATGGCATCATCATGTTTTATATGAGTAAATTGACTGTATTTTATATTTGCTGTAGAAATGTACTCATGAAGGTGACTCTAAAACTGACAATGAGTTAGGACATTAAACTGGTTTAACTCACAATACATATATTTGTGAACCTTCAAGATACGCCCCTTGTAATAAATAAATGTGAAGAAACAAGCAGAAAGATTATATTATAATGGTTTACCATCGCGTCATCGTCATCGTCCACCTCTAGGATATTTTATACATATCTTACGTGTATGTGCATGTACCCTTTTGCAAGTAAAACACTAACTACCATTTTATCCACTCACATCATGAGTAATGGTGACAGAAGACTGCATTAATAAAATCTACGTAGCGTTCATTATGCTCTTTTCATTTCCAATAAACTTCCACTCACTGGAAGGAATATGGCATGGTTTTGTGTATCATCTCTCCAGAGAAGAGAGGACAATTTCATTTTTATCTTTTCTCATTATATACACCCATTGATTTTACCACAGGTAGTTAGTAGTTAACAAAATTACGAGTGACTATTTAATGTGAAGACTATGTGGATGATGCGGAGAGAATATCCTGCTTCTATTTCGATGGATTCATTTCATCCCATTAAACCCTACAGTGTACACGTTTCTTATACAACTTGAATCACAGAAAAATGTTCAACTTTGCTTTTTGGAGCTGGTGCATGATTGCTGTGTGGTGTACTGAAGAAAACTAAAGGGAATTACACTATCAGTATGATCACTGAAAACTTTGACGAGTTTGATGTCTGGGACACAACAGCCATACAAAAGAGAAATAGAATGATACCCAAAAGTGTAAAAATGAAGATAGCGTCAAACAAAGAGTTTCTTTATTTCTTTAAACAAATACACATATACATATATATATATACCAAATGTGTTTATTGGGAATTTTATCAAAATTAGTAAACAATTAAGTTAAAATTAAGCATTTTACAGGCGGTGATAATTATTTCAATATTGGTATCAGTAAAAAAAAATTTTTGTTTTTAGAATTTTATCATCAAACTGTAGTTTTTTATTACTTAAAATCCTTCAACTTATTTTTGTGTTTTTAACAAAGCAGTAATATTAAAAATAGAAAGATGCAATAAAAGGTACAGTAGCATTTTGAGTTGGTTCAGTATGAAAGAAAACGATTGAAATCTATGAAACTATTTTTTGTCATCTTTTATATTTCCCTGTGGTTTTACCAAGTACAGTTGACCAAATCATTTGAAACAAATTTTTTCTTGCAATTTCCAGACAATTTTTTGAAGGTTTTCTACAATAAGACAGGCCTAAAAAATGTTATAATAGATGGACGTTTTCTGCATGGTTCAGTTGTTCAGTCCGATGATTTATGGTAATGATGACAATAAACGTCACTCTGGACGTC